>JAJPUD010007959.1:0-27031 GCA_023553655.1 Myrmecobius fasciatus | reverse complement strand
ATTTGCATTTCTCTGATCAATAGTGACTTGGAGCACCTTTTCATGTGACCGGAAATAGTTTCAATTTCTTCGTCTGAAAATTGTCTGTTCATATCTTTTGAAATAGCCCCATTTTAGAAAAAGAAATAGAACAGCTATTAATCAGCTCCCTAAGAAAAAATCTCCAGGGCGAGATAGATTTACATGTGAATTCTACCAAACATTCAAAGAATAATTAATTCCAATATTCTATAAACTATTTGAAAAAATAGGGAAAGAAGGTGTTGCACCAAATTCCTTTTATGATACAGATATGGTACTGATAGCTAAAAGAGGTAAGGTGAAAACAGAGAAAAAAAAACTATAGGCCAATTTCTCTAATGAATATTAATGCAAAAATATTAAATAAAATATTAGCAACAAGAATACAGAAAGTCATTCCCAGAATAACACACTATGACGAAGCAGAATTTATACCAGGAATGGAGGTAACAACATTAGGAAAGCTATCAGCATAATCAAATATATTAATAACCAAACTAATAAAAATAAAGAACTAAACTACAAAACACTTTCCACACAAATAAAATCAGACCTAGTTAATTGGAAAAACATTAAGTGCTCATGGGTAGGCCAAGCAAATATAATTAAAATGACAATAATACCCTACCTAATTTACTTATTTAGTGCCATACCAATCAAACTCCCAAGAAATTATTTTACAGAACTAGAAAAAATAGTAGCAAAGTTCATCTGGAAGAACCAAAGGTCAAGAATTTCAAAGGAACTGATGGAAAAAAAATGCTGAGGAAGGTGGGCTAGCAGTGCCAGATCTAAAATTATATTATAAAGCAGCAGTCAGCAAAGCCATTTGGAACTGGCTAACAAATAGAGTAGTCGATCAGTGGAATAGGATAGGATCACAGGACAAAATAAGCAATAAGTATAGCAATCTAGTATTTGACAAACCCAAAAACCCCAGCTTTTGGAATAAAAATTCATTATTTGACAAAAACTGTTGGGAAAATTGGAAACTAATATGGAAGAAATTAGGGCTTGACCACATACCAAGATAAGATCTAAATGGGTTCATAGTTTAGCTATAAAGAGTGATATTATAAGCAAATTAGAGGAACATAGGATAGGTTTCCTGTCAGATATGTGGAGAAGGAAGGAATTTGTGTCCAAAGAAGAACCGCAACCCTTAATTGAATACCAGATAGATAATTTTTATTATATTAACTTAATTTTTTTTGTAGAATCAAAACTAATGCAGATATGATTAGCAGGGAAGCAATAAATTGGGAAATTATCTTTACATTTAAGAGTTCTGATAAAGGTCTCATTTCTAAAATATATAGAGAATTGACTCATATTTATAAGAATTCAAGCCCTTCTCCAATCGATAAATGGTCAAAGGATATGAACAGACAATTTTCAGATGAAGAAATTAAAACCATTTCTAGTCATATGAAAAGGTGCTCCAAATCCTATTGATCAGAGAAATGCAAATTAAGACAACTCTGAGGTACCACTACACACCTGTCAAATTGGCTAAGATGACAGGAAAAGATAATGACGAATGTTGGAGGGGATGTGTGAAAACTAGATCACTGATATATTACTGGTGGAACTGTGAACTGATCCAACCATTCTGGAGAGCAATTTGGAGCTATGCTCAAGAAGTTATCAAACTGTACATACATAACGTTCTTTGGTAGTCCTGTACTTCTACTCACAATTTCTGTGGCTTCTCCAGAGCAAAACTCTGCAGTATTGTCATCACTGCCAGTATAGATTTCTTTCTTATCAAAATATGTTTCTTTTAGGTAAAGGACTTTATTGCTTTCATATTTGTATCCCCAATAGTTTGCAAAGTCCTGGCACAGAATACTCCTTAATAAATGCTTTTTCATTTATTCATATGGTCAAGGCTCATAGGGGAAATCTGAATCTTCCTTGATTTTATAACTGTTTCTTTTAAACTTAGAATAGGTAAACTCGACCTTTACTCTTTCATGAATGTGCTCTGGCTCCATACTTACTCATTGAAGAGAGGCTCAATAACCTGCTCCAGAGAAGTCTGGTACTTGACTTTCCTCTAGCTTTTAGTTGGCTGAGATG
This sequence comes from Myrmecobius fasciatus, assembly GCA_023553655.1. Taxonomy (NCBI): domain Eukaryota; kingdom Metazoa; phylum Chordata; class Mammalia; order Dasyuromorphia; family Myrmecobiidae; genus Myrmecobius; species Myrmecobius fasciatus. The sequence continues at coordinate 24,928 of JAJPUD010007959.1, read as the reverse complement.
CATTAGAGGCAGTAAATCATCTATCCTGTCATTATATCTTCCTAAGTTCCCCAGACTCCATCTTTTGGGAGATGAGGCTATTGCTCTTCTTATTAAGGGAACTAATTCACAAGCATAGGTTTTTCTACTTATTCTCCTCCATCTCTTTATCCTTCACCTGCCATTTTCATTAGAGCAATGATATCTTCTCTGGTGAAAGAAAAGTGCTATCAGTGTCTTGTAAATTTACTATATGTCAAAGTCTATTACCCTCACCAAGTGTCAGTTCTATTTTGGATCTCAAATCGTGGAACATCTATATAATAATATGTGGGAAAGAACTAAATTGACTAGTACTTCTCATCTATATTGCTACTTTGGTATTACTTCTGAGTAGGAGTATATGATTTGAAGAATGAGCATAAAAATTAAACAAAATAACTTTAGGAGAAAAGCCATAGGAAATTCACAGAACAAAAGATAGAGATGTAGCTAGGACAGAGATCATCATCCTTGATACTCAAGGAGGAGATGAGAGGGAGTAGAGTTCTTCTGGTTGTGCAATAGAATATTAAGAAAGCAGTCATCTCTTAGGGAAAATATAATCTTAGAATTTATTGGGATAGTAACAAGTGAAATGATTTGCTCAGGATTACACAAACAGCTTGTGCATGAATAAAAATCTACCTCATTTCTAAACCAGCAACTCTCTATTCACTACTCTACAATGCTTCTCATTTAAAACTATTATTATATAATGTAAATTTTGTTATACTATTATAATAGAAATTCACCACAAAACATGATTAGTACAATATGTTTGATTGATATTTGTGTAACTTTCATATTGCAAAATTCTAATTTTTCATTATTTATTTGTTCATTTTCTATATAAAATCTATTGAGGCAAATTCATTAACAAAAGATGGAAAAAATTAGCACAGTTTTTATTTTCTATAGGTACACCATAGAATAACATATTTTTCAATAATATGTTAAAATAGCTTGTTAACTTTTTTTTAGATACTTCAGGCTCTTGATTTGACTTTAGTCAATACATAAGCAGAGTTGGAATGAACTTGGAGTCCAACTCCCTTGTTTGACAGAAAAAAAAATAGCTTCAGAGACATTAAGTGATGGGCCCAAAGACAAACACATAGTAAATGAGAGAGGTGGAATTCAAACACAATTCCTTCTTGATTCAAATCCAGCATTCCTTTTTTAAAATTTATTTTATTTTTTTAAAAAGTAAGAAAAACAAAAAAGAAATACAAAACAAAATAAAGCAAAACAAAGGAGAATATTATCATGTGCTCAGCAGAACATCAGATAGGATTCAAAATATATAACAATATATTACCAGATCAAGAAAGTTTATATATTAGTAGAAGAAATTGTATTCATGAATGTCCATTTTTCTTTACTTCCTTGTAAATTGTTCTTTGGTTCTCTGCTTTGCACCTTATTTACTTCATTCTTTTTCCTCCCCTGCAGAGCCTCAAGCAAGCTACAATTAAGAAAAGATATATTTATGCATACATATGTAGATACATACATACTCACACATACACCTGACATATACACACTTATATTTTCTATCCTTGCTGCCTCTATTTCCATAAGTTGCCTTACTATTACTTAACTTCTCCTTAAACCTTAGTTTCACTATATGCCCATCCCTCCCCCCTTATTTCTTTATAAATTTTGAAGGGTGCTAGACCCTTCCTGGTATATATGTATTGTTGCCTATTCAACCCATTCCCAAAGTGAGTAGGTTTTCAGAACTACATGCCCTTTTTCCCCTTCTAATGCCTCTGTGTCTACTCTTGCTCTGTACCTCACTTGTATTACATGATTACTATTTTTACCTTATCTCTGTCAATCTTTCTTTTGAGCTACCCTCTTGTTGATGTGAATCTTAAACATATAGTATACATTTTCCCATGTTAAAAAACATAAACAATTTGTCCATTTTAAAATAGCTTGTCCATGTTAAATTCATTAAAACCTCTCTTTTATACTTATTTTTCTTTGTTAAATTTTCTGTCAAGTTGGAGTTTGATTGATAGAAAATTCTGAAAATCTGCAAGTTTATTGAACCTTCAGTTTTCTCATTCAAAATTAAAGATAATTTTGCTGGATATTTTTTGGGTGCAGGCCTAGTTCTTTCGATTTTCAGTAGACATGATTACAGGACCGGGGGTCTTTTATTGTAGCTGCTGATAAATCTTGTATGATTCTAATTGTAACTCCAGCATATTAGTATCTTTTTTTCTTGTTCTTTGCAAAATTTTCTCTTTGATTTTAAAGTTTAAAAGTTTGGGAAGAATATCACTATGTGTTTTCCACAAAAGGTCTCTTTGGGGTGGTGATAGGTAGACTTTTTCTATTTCTACTTTCCTCTCTTGTTCTATCACTTAAAAACAATGTTAATGAATTATTTCCTGCATTATTGTGTCAAGGTTGTCATTTTGGTCATAACTTCCTGGCAGTCCAAAATTCTTATGTTCTCTCTTCTTGACCTGTTCTCTAGATCTGTCATTTTTCTTAAATGATATTTCACATTTTGTTCTATTTTCTCATTCTTCTAATCTGTTTTATTCTTTCTTGGTCTCTTATAGCTTCCCTGGCTTCCCCTTGCCCAATTCTAATTTTGAAGAATTAATTATATCTTTAAGACTCTACCTCCTTTTTTAGTTGCTTAACTTTTTTTTCGTAAGATTCTTGTTTTTTTCCAGACTCATACTCCAACTCCACAAACAGCCTGGGAGGTGAATATCTCTGTGGTTCCTGCTGAGGCTCTAGCCACAGCTAGCTAGCCCTAAGGGTCCCCACTTGATATTGCTGCACAGCCAGTCAAGAGGTGACTGGACTTCAGAGAGGTTAATCCTAGCCTGAGATCTTTCTTTGGATCTCAGGTTATATTAGGAAAACTCCTGTTCTGATTTTTCACCAGTCTATGTTCATCCTGAGCCACAAATTTGTAGGGGAATTCTTGAGAGCTTGAAATTTACTGACCTATTCTTCCATCTTCCCAGAATCCTCAAATCCAGCACTCTTTATAACCTATCCCATTGGGATTACTTAATAAATGGAAACTAGAACATAGACCTGGAGCAAATGAATGTCTTGGAAATGTACCATTAGTTTGTATTATATTTTAAACTTCCTGATTGAAAGCTGACAGACACCAACCATCAGATGTAAACTATTGTCTCTGATTATAATAGTAATTAAAACCTTTAAGAAAATAAGGCATAATAAACAAATTGTTTTCTTAGGAAAAAGTATTTTAACAACACCCAGTTACATATAGGTCCAGATCATGGAAATTTCAACCTCAGTATATTGCTCTTTCAACTGCTGAAATGCCTGTGAAGAAGTCTCTTTGTTAAATACACTTCGTAATTTACTCCATTTGAGAGGTTTCTTACATTTTCACACAGAGTAATTTACTCCAATTTGACACTTGATTATTAATATGTTTAGTTATCCAATTCCCCAACTCTACAGATTACAATCAATGTATCTGGTAGCAAGATGAGGATTATTAAAAATAAGGTAGACAATATTTGGTTAAGTAAGAAATGATACCCTGCATGAAGAAACAAAAATTAAACAACAGCAAAAAAAAACAAAACAAAACAAAACAAAACAAAAAAAAAACATAAATGGGGATGGCTATTTGAAGGAGGTGGGGGTGGAGCCAAGATGATGGAGAGGAGACTCGTCTTTTTCTGAGCTCTCCCAAAAACCCTCATACTTACAGGAAATCCCAGCCTCTGAATTAGTTTTTGAAGTGATAGAACCCATGAATATTGAGAGTGTAACAAATTACCAGAAAAAGATAACTTTGAAGATCTTCAGAAAAAGTTTGTTTCCTTCAGATTGGATGTTGATGGACCAAATGCAAGCAGGCCCAGAAAAGATGCCTAGTGCAGGCAGAGAAAAACATGGGGTGGTGTGGGCCTGGAAATTGATATTCCAAAAGGCAAAGGAATTTGGAATGGAGCAAAGAATAAATTACTCTGTTAAACTGAGCATTTTCTTTCAGGGAAGAAGATGAACATTCAATAAAACAGGTGAATTTCATTTATTTCTGATGAAAAGACCAGACCTGAACAAAAATTTGAACTTCAAATATTGAACTCAAGAGAAGCATAAAAAGGTAAAAAGAAAAGAACTATTGAGAACTATATCTCTGTTATGGATATACATCGACAGTGCAAGTATGATTTGATTTTATTTTTAGAGGTACTGTTAGAGGTGGAAATTATATCATAAAAAAGGGGAAAGTGAAGGTAAAATGAGGAAAATTACATGTCATGAAGAGGCAAAGAAAACCTATTATAACTGAGGGAAAGAAGGGAGGGGGATGAACATTGTGTGAATCTTACTTTTATCATATTAGGCTCAAAGATGCAGTATGAGACATATTTGGTTTCACAGAGAAACTTGTCCCACTTTATAGGAAAGTGGGAGAGGAAAAAGAAAATTAAAGAAGGAGGCTAATAGAAGGAAAAACAGAAACAGCAGGGGAAAGATGTAAGAAAAGGAGAGGGGCTGTAAAGGGGAAGGGCTGCTTGAGGCAAGTGGTGGTCAGAAGCAAAATACTGAGAAGGGAAAGGGAGAAAGGAAAGAGAAAAGCATACTTTGGGGTAAATAAGATGAGAGGAAATACAGAATTAATTGATTTAACTGTAAATGTGAATGGGGTGAACTATCCCATAAAATGGAAGAAGTTAGCAGACTGGATTAAAAAATAGAATCCTAAAATATGTTGTTTACAAGAAGCACCTTTAAAACAGAGTAAAGATAAAAGGCTGGAGCAGAATGCATTATCCTTCAGGTGAAGTAAAAAAAAAATAAAAGAGGTGCCCATCCTGATCTCAGATCAAGCAAAAGCAAAAATAGATGTAATTAAAAGAGATAAGGAAGGAAACTATATCTTTCTAAAGGTTACTAAGCAATATCAGTACTGAACATATAAGCATCAAGTGGTATAGCATGCAAATTCCAAAAGGAGAAATTAAGAGAGCTGGAAGAAGAAATAGACAGCAAAACTATACTAGTGAGGGATTTCAAATTTCCCCTCTGAGAACTAGATATATCAAACCACAAAATAAATAAAAAAGAAGTTGAGGAGGTAAACAAAATGTTAGAAAAGTTAGCTACGATAGATCTTTGGAGAAAATTGAATGGAGACAGAAAGGAGTTTACTTTTTTTTCGATGGTTCATGGAACCTATACAAAAATTGACCATGTATTAAGGCATATAAACCTCAAAATAAAATGCAGAAAGGCAGAAATAGTAAATGCATTTTTTTTCAGATCACAATGCCATAAAAATTACATTCAATAAAAGGGCAAAGGAAAATAGACCAAAAATTAATTGCAAACTAAATAATCTAATGCTAAAGAACATTTATTTTTTAAAATAACATATTATAGACACACATACAAGAGAATGACAATAATGAGACAACATAAAAAAAATTGTGGGATGCAGCCAAAGCAGTAATAAGGTGAAATTTATATCTATAGATGCTTACTTGCATAAAATAGAGAAAGAGAAGACCAATGAATTGGGATTACAACTAAAAAAGCTAGAAAAAGAACAAATTAAAGACCCTCAATTAAGTACAAAATTTGATATTCTGAAAATTAAAAGGGTGATTAATAAAATTGAAAGTAAGAAAACTACTGACTTAATAAATAAAACTAAGAGTTGGTTTTAATAAAAAAAAAATCAAAATAGATAAACTTTTAGTTAACTTGATTACAAAAAGGAAAGAAGAAAATCAAATTGTTAGTCTCAAAAATGAAAAGGGAGAACTTTTCATCAATGAAGAGGAAATTACAGCAATAATTAGGAGTTACTTTGCCCAACTATATGCCAATAAATTTGTTAATCTAAGTGAAATGGAGGAATATCAGAAGAGCAAATAAATTATTTATATAGTCCCACTTTAGAAAAAGAAATAGAACAATATCAACTTGCTAAGAAAAAATCTCCAGGGCCAAATGGATTTGCATGTAAATTCTACCAAACATTTAAAGAACAATTACTTCCAATATAATGTAAACTATTTGAAAAAATTGGAAAAGAAGGATTCCTATCAAATTCCATTTATACATAGATATGGTGCTGATACCTGAACCAGGTAGGGCAAAAAAGAGAAAAAAAAAATTAGAAACTAATTTTCCTAATGAATATTGAGGTAAAAATCTTAAATAAAATATTAGCAAAGAGATTACAGCAAGCCAACTCCAGGATAATGTACCATAACCAAGTAGGATTTATACCAGGAATTCAGGGCTGTTTCAATATTAGGAAAGCTATTACCATAATTGACTATATCAATAACCAAACTAACAAAAATCATATGAGTATAAGAATAAATGGAGTTTTTCTTTAAATGATCAGTAGCACTTATTTGCAATCATCAGCAAGTGTAATATGTAGTGGGCATAAACTTAGAACCATTCCCAAAAAGATCAAGAGTGAAAAATGGTTGTCACTATCACCATTACTATTCAGTATAGCATTAGAAATGTTAACTTTGGCAAGAAGAGAAGAAAATAAGATTAAAGAAATTAGAGTAGGTAATGAGGAAACCAAATTATTACTCTTTGCAGATGATATGATGCATATTTAAAGAACCCTAGAGAATCAACTAAAAACTATTAGAAGCAATTCACAATTTTAGCAAAGTTGCAGGATACACAATAAATGCACAGAAATCTTCAGCATTTTTATATATTACCAACATAGTCCAGCAGCAAGGGACACAAAGAGTAATTCCATTTAAAATAACTGTTGACAGTATAAAATATTTGGGAATCTATCTGTCAAGGGAAAGTTGGGAACTATATGAACATAACTACAAAACATTTTCCATACAAATAAAGTCAACATCTAATCAGTTGGAAAAAATATCAAGTCCTCCTGGGTAGGCTGAGCAAATATAATAAAAATGACAATACTACCTAAAGTAATCTACTTATTCAGTGCCATACCAATCAAACCTCCAAGAAATTATTTTATAAGACCTATAAAAAATAATAACAAAGTTCATCTGGAAGAATAAAAGGCCAAGAATTTCAAGGGAATTAATAAAAAAAAATGCTGATCAAGGTGGCCCAGCTGTGACAAACCTAAAACTATATTATGAAACAGTAGTCATCAAAACCATTTGGTACTAAGAAACAGAGTAGGCAATTAGTGGAATAGGTGAGGTTCACAGGACAAAATAGTCAATAACTATAGCAATCTAGTGTTTGACAAACCCAAAGATCCCATCTTTTGTGATAAGAACTCATTTTTGACAAAAAGTGCTGGGAAAATTTGGAAACTAGCATGGTAAAAATGGTATTGATCCACACCTAACATCATATACCAAGGTAAGGTTCAAATGGGTTCATGATTTAGACATAATGAGTGATATTATAAGCAAAATAGAAGAACAAAGAATAGTTTACCTCTCAGATCTGTCGAAAAAGGAGGAATTTCTGTCCAAAGAAGTGCTAGAGTACAGCATAAAATGCAAAAAAAAAGGGGGGGGGGGGATTTTGTTTATATTAAGTTCAAAAGTTTTCGTACAAACAAACTTAATGCAGGTAAGATTAGAAGGGAAGCAATAAATTGGTAAAACAATTTTACATTCAAGGGTTCCAATAAAGGCCTCAATTCTATAATATATAGAGAATTGACTCAAATTTGTAAGAATTCAAGCCATTCTCTAATCGATAAATGGTCAAAGAATATGAACTGACAATTTTCATATAAAGAAATTAAAACAATTTCTAGTCATATGAAAAGGTGTTCCAAATCACTATTGATCAGAGAAATACAAATTAAGACAACTTTGAGGTGCTACTACATACCTCTCAGATTGGCTAAGATGACAGGAAAAGACAGTGACAAATGTTGAAGGGGATGTTGCAAAACTGGGACACTGATACATTACTGTTGGAACTGTGAGCAGATCCAATCATTGTGGAAGGCAATTTGGAACTATGGTTAAAAGGTTATGAGATTGTGCATATACTTTGATCCAGCAATGTTCCTACTGGGCTTTTTTATCACAAAGAATTCTTAAAAATCGGAAAGGGATGCACATGTGCAAAAATTGTTTGTGGCAGCTCTTTTCACAGTGCCAAGAAACTGGAAACTGAATAGATTCCCATCAGTTGGAGAATGGCTGAATAAGTTATGGTATATGAATGTTATGGAATATTATTGTTCTATAAGAAGTCATAAGCAGGTTGATTTCTCTTCAACAATGAGATTAGTCAGACAAGTTTCAATGGTCTTGAGATCAAAAGAGCCATATACATACAAAGATAGGGCTGCGAGAACTGAGTATGATTCACAACAGAGCATTCTCATTCTTTTTGTTGTTTTTTAATTGCATTTTTTCATCATTTTCTTTTCTGATTTGATTTGATTTTTCTTGTTCAGCAAGATTATACAAATATGTATGCCTATATTGGATTTACATATATTTGCCATGTTTAACATATATTGGATTACTTGCCATCTCGGACAAGTGTGGGAGTGTGGGAAAGGGGAGAAATTGGAACACAAGGTTTTGCAAGGGTCAATGATGAAAAATTATCCTTGTATATGTTTTAGAAATAAAAAGCTTCAACAATAAAAATAGTTAATAGAGGAAAAAAGAAAAAAAATCCATGCAGAACTATATTGGACAATATAGAAATAGATGTGTATAATGATGATCTAAGTTATTAAGCAAAAATGCTCAACAATTTTTATTTAAAACAAGGGACACAAAGAAATTATTTGAATGATTTCCATCAATTGTAATTGGAATAGATGGATTTGCACAAAATAATGAAGAGTGAAATGAGCAATAACAAGAGAATGATGTATACAGTAATAACAATATTGTTTTAAAAACAAACAAGTGACTAAGTCATTTTGACTATTATAAATAACTGAATTAACTACAAAGGGCCTATGAATGAAGATATCTTCATCAAGAGAACCACTAACTAAAAATATGTATAGAATGATTTTTCTTCTGTGTATGTACGTATATGCACGTACATGTGTGCATGTTTGTGTCTAATGGTAGACTTCTCTAGAGTGGGAAGGGGTAGGGAAGAAATAAAAGGAAAAAAAAAGGTTACATGATAGCTATATTACATATTTCAAACAAATAACAAGTTGAACATTAAAGATTTGCAGTTTCATGTACAATCATCTTTTTTTTATTCTACTATGTTATGAGAATATGTCTGTTATTTTATAAATTAAAAATTAAAGTAAAGAATAGTGATTGGAATAAACTTTTGATAGATGAAGATGCAAAACTGGATTACTTAGGAAATTCATTCAGGAAAGACCTTCTGCAAACCCTCCAAAACACTTTCATTGTTTTACACATGTAATGTTATTTTATTAGTACAACTCTAATCCCTTTCCAAATATATCCTTCTATCTAAAGACCAAAGAATAATGAACATTATGGTTATTTTACTACAAAATTGTAGGTATTTTCAGAATAACTGATTTTTAAAAGAAAATTGCTAAGCAGGGGTGATGTTTTTGGCATTTCTTTTTTGAGGAAAATGCAAGATAAACATTCCTTATATCTACATGTCACATTCTTATTCATTTCTTTCTCAGAATTGTGTATTAACAATAAAAGCAATAATTCATTTTCAACAAGGTATTCAATTTTCAAAGATTATCTCTTGACTTTACCACTGCAACAGATGCTTAATCTTCCTTCCTGAATCATCTTTCCCTTCTCTAGCCTAGCCTTTGTGCTACTAAAATGATTTTTCTTAAATCCAGAGCTGACCATATCACTTCCATAACTGTGATGTTTCAGTTTCTCCCTCTGAGCTGTATTATAAAAATAAACTTCTTGGTTTTTTTTTAGGTCCTTTAAAACTATGTTGTTGTTGAGTCACTCCTCACTCTTCATGACCCATTCTGTTTTGTTTATTTGTTTTTTGTTGTTGTTGTTGTTGTTGTTGTTCTTGGGTTTTTTGTTTTGTTTTGTTTTGTGTTTTTTTTTTGCAAAGATACTAGAATGTTTGCTTTTGCTTCACAAATTATTTTATATATGATAAAACTGAGGCAATGAGGGTTAAGTGATTTTCCCAGAGTCACAGCTACTACGTGTCTGAGGCCAAAGTTTACCACAGGATTGAGTCTTCATGACTTTAGGACTAATACTTTATCCACCACATGACCAACTGCACTATTTACAACTATGTCACAACCTATTGTCCCAGTATTTTTAATTTATAAAATAACAATCACATTCCCATAACATAGTAGAATGAAATTTTCTCCTTCCTGTAACTGTACTATCTAGCCAAATTTTGTCTTTCTTTTTCTTGGATATGATCCTACATTTCCCCAATTGAATCTTTACATTGACTATCCTCTATGCCTGCCATGTTTTCCCTTCCTTACTTCTACCTCGTGAAACCCTTCTCTCCACTTTTACATGAATTTATTTCTGATACTCCAAGATACTAATGCTTTTCCAACTGACTACCCTATATTTATTTGCTTTTATCTTATATGATTATTCTACATTTTCTTATATATGTACTTCTTCATCTTGAAACTAAGGATTGTTTTACCCTTTGTGTTATATCCTCCACAACTTCCACAGTACCTGAGACATAGTAGGTTCTTAAAAATACTGACTGATTAATGTTTAGCTTACTGGGAAATATAATAAATATAAATTGTGAATTTTTTGCTCTGATTATACTATGATGTAGATGAATTGAGATAAGTCTTATTAGAAAAAAGATATGAATAGTTTACAGAGTTATAAACTAACTAGAGAGTACATTTCAGTGCAAAAATTCATAATAGCTTATGGTACACACAGCTCCTTATATGTGCTCTAAATTTTCAAGAATTTATTTAGGGTTTTTAACTTAAGTTCAGTGTGTTTCCTTTTTCTTGACAATTTGGCAATGCAAAAGGAGAAGACAGATTAACCAATTGAACAATCACCCTCACCAATATGAGCAGATTCTAATTAGGATCAGAAATAGTTTTAAAAAATCCTTCCTTGAATTTGTGTCCAAAGAAGAATTGAAACTCATAATTGAACACCAGATAGATAATTTTGATTACATTAGGTTAAAAAGTTTTTATGCAAACAAAACTAATGCAGAGAAGATTAGGAGAAAATGAATAAATTGGGAAATCATCTTTACATTTAAGGGTTCTGATAAGGTCTCATTTCTAAATTATATAGAGAATTGTCTCATATTTATAAGAATTCAAGCCACTCTTCAATAGATAAATGGTCAAGGGATATGAACAGACAATTTTCAGATGATGAAATTAAAACCATCTCTAGTCATATGAAAAGTTGCTCCAAATCACTATTTTTTAATTAAAGCTTTTTATTTGCATAACATATGTACGGGTAGTTCCTCAACATTGATCTTTACAAAGCTTTCCATTACAAATTTTACCCCCAACCCCCTCCTCTCCCCTAGATGGCAGGAAGTCCACTACATATTAATTATATTAAAATACTTGACAAGTCGCATATATGTATACATATTTCTACACTTACCTTGCTGTGCAAAAACAATCGCATCTACATGAAAAAAAAATATCTGAGAAAGTAAACCCAATGCAAGCAAACATCGATAGAGATCATGGAATTAATATGTTGTGGTCCACATTTCATATCCCTCTCTCTGGATGTATAACACTTTCTTCACTGAACAACTGGAACTGTTTTGAGACATTTCATTGTTCCATAGAGCCACGTCCATCAGAATTGATCATCATATAGTATTGTTGTTCCTGTGTATAATGATCTCCTGGTTCTGCTTGTTTCACTCAGCATTAGTTCATGCAAGTCTCTCCAGGCCTCTCTGAAATCAACCTGCTGGTCATTTCTTACACAACAATAATGTTCCATAACAATCGTATACCATAATTTATTCAGCCACTCTCCAATTGATGGGCCTCCATTCAGCTTCCAGTTTTTAGCCACTACAAAAAGGGCTGCCACAAACATTCTTGCACATGTGGGTTCCTTTCCATCCTCTAAAATCTCCTTGGGATATAAGCCCAATAGAAACACTGCTAGATCAAAAGGTATAAACAGTTTGATAACTTTTTGAGCATAGCTCTAAATTGCTCTCCAGAATGGTTGGATCCGTTCACAGGTCCACCAACAATATATTAGTGTCCCAGCTTTCCCACATCCCTTCCAACATTCATCATTATCTTTTCCTGTCATTTTAGTCAATCTGACAGGTGTGTAATGGTACCTCAGAGTTGTCTTAATTTGCATTTCTCTGATCAATAGTGATTTGGAGCACCTTTTCATATGACTAGAAATTGTTTTAATTTTATCATCTGAAAATTGTCTGTTCATATACCTTGACTATTTATCTATTGAAGAGTGGCTTGAATTCTTTTTTTTTAATTAAAGCTTTTTATTTGCATAACATATGTATGGGTAGTTCCTCAACATTGATCTTTGCAAAGCTTTCCAATAGAAATTTTCCCCTGAGTCCCCTCCCCTCCCCTAGATAGCAGGAAATCCAATACATGTTAATTATATTAAAATACTTGATAAGTTGAATACATGTATACATATTTCCATACTTATCTTGCTGTGCAAGAACAATCATATATACATGAACAAAAAATATCTGAGAAAGGAAATCCAATGCAAGCAAACATCAATAGAGATCATAGAAATGATATGTTGTTGTCCACATATCATATCCCTCTCTCAGGATGTTTATGGCTTTCTTCACTGAACAATTGGAAGTGGTTTGAAACATTTCATTGTTGAAGAGAGCCATGTACATCAGAATTGATCGTCATATAGTATTTTTGTTGCCGTGTATAATGATCTCTTGGTTCTGCTCATTTCACTTAGCATCAGTTCATGTAAGTCTCTCCAGGCCTCTCTGAAATCATCTTGCTGGTCGTTTCTTACAAAAGAATAATATTTCATAATATTCATATACCATAATTTATTCAGCCATTCTCCAATTGAAGAGCATCCATTCAGTTTCCAGTTTCTAGACACTACAAAAAGGGCTGCCACAGACATTCTTGCACATGTGGGGCCCTTTCCTTCCTTTATGATTTCTTTGGGATATAAGCCCAATAGAAATGCTGATGAGTTTGACAACTTTTTGAACATAGCTCCAAATTGCTCTCCAGAATATCCGTTCATAGCACCACCAACAAAGTATCAGTGTCCCAGCCTCCCACATCCCCACCAACATTCATCATTATCTTTTCCTGTCATTTTAGCCAATCTGATAGGTGTGTAGTGGTACCTCAGGGTTATCTTGATTTGCATTTCTCTGATCAATAGTGATTTGGAGCATCTTTTCATATACTACAAATGGTTTTAATTTCAACCTCTGAAAATTGTCTGTTCGTATCCTTTGACCATTTATTGATTGGAGAATGGCTTGAATTCTTATAAATATGAGACAATTCTCTATATATTTTACAGATGAGACCTTTATCAGAACCCTTAAATGTAAAGATGATTTCTCAATTTATTGCTTCCCTCCTAATCTTGACTGCATTGGTTTTGTTTGTACAAAAACTTTTTAAGTTAATATAGTCAAAGTTATCTATCTGGTGTTCAATTAAGAGTTCCAATTCTTCTTTGGACATAAACTTATTCCATCTCCATAGGTCTGAGAGGTAAAATATACTACGCTCCTCTAATTTACTTATAGTATCACTCTTTATATCCAGATCATGAACCCATTTAGATCTTACCTTGGTATGTGGTACTAGATGTGGGTCAAGCCCTATTTTCTTCCACACTACTTTCCAATTTTCCCAGCAGTTTTTGTCAAATAGTGAGTACTTATCCTAGAAGCTGGGGTCTTGGGGTTTATCAAAGACTAAATTGCTATATTTATTGCCTAGTTTTTCCTGTGATTCTATCCCATGCCACTGATCGACTACTCTATTTCTTAGCCAGTACCAAATGGTTTTGATGTCTGCTGCTCTATAATATAGTTTTAGATCTGGTACAGCAAGCCCACCATCATCAGCCTTTTTTTTTTCATAAATTCCCTTGAAACTCTTGACCTTTTGTTCTTTCAAATGAATTTTGCTACTATTTTTTTCTAGATCTGTAAGATAATTTCTTGGGAGTTTGATTGGTATGGCACTAAATAAGTAAATTAGTTTGGGTAGTATTGTCATTTTTATTATATTCGTTCGGCCTACCCATGAACACTTAATGTTTTTCCAATTGACTAGGTCTGATTTTATTTGTGAGGAAAGTGTTTTGTAGTTTACTTCATATAGTTCCTGACTTTCCCTTGGCAGATAGATTCCCAAATATTTTATACTATCAACAGTTATTTTGAATGGAATTTCTTTTTATATCTCTTGCTGTTGAACTTTATTGGTAATATATAAAAATGCTGATGATTTATGTGGATTTATTTTGTATCCTGCAACTTTGCTAAAGTTATAAATTGATTCTATTAATTTTTAGTTGAGTTTCTAGGGTTCTCTAAGTATATCATCATGTCATCTGCAAAGAATGATAATTTGGTTTCCTCATTACCTACTCTAATTGCTTTAATCTCTTTTTTTCTCTTATTGCCAAAGATAACATTTCTAAGACAATATTAAATAATAATGGTGACAGTGGGCAGCCTTGTTTCACTCCTGATCTTATTGGGAATGGTTCTTGTTTGACTCCATTACATATGATGTTTGCTGATGGTTTTAAGTAAATACTACTAATCATTTTAAGGAAAAACCCACTTATTCCTATACTCTCCAGTGTTTTCAATAGGAATGAGTGTTGGATTTTATCAAAGGCTTTTTCTGTATCTATTGAGATAATCATATATTTTTGTTAATTTGGTTATTAATATATTTGATTATCCTAATAGTTTTCCTAATATTCAACCAGCCCTGCATTCCTGGTATAAATCCTCTTGATCATAGTGTATTATGCTGGGGATAACTTTCTGTAATCTCATTGCTAAAATCTTATTTAAAATTTTGCATCAATATTCATTAGGAAAATGGGTCGATAGTTTTCTTTCTCAGTTTTCTCCCTACCTGGTTTAGCTATCAGCACCATATCTGTGTCATATAAGGAATTTGGTAGGACACCTTGTTTCCCTATTTTTTCAAATAGTTTATATAGTATTGGGATTAATTATTCTTTGAATGTTTCATAGAATTCACATGCAAATCCATCTGGCCCTGGATATTTTTTCTTAGAGAATTGATTAATAGCTTGTTCTATTTCTTTTTTCTAAATTGGGGCTATTTAAATAATCCAGTTTCACTTCTGTTACCTGGGCAATCTATATTTTTGTAGATATTCCTCCATTTCATTTAGATTGTCAAACTTACTGGCATAAAGTTGGGCAAAGTACCTCCTAATTATTACTCTAATTTCCTCTTCATTGGAGGAAAGTTCTCCCTTTTCAGTTTTGAGACTAACAATTTGATTTTCCTCTTTCCTTTTTCTAATCAAATTAACTAAAGGCTTATCTTTTTTGTTGGTTTTTTCATAAAACCAACTCAGTTTTATTTATTAATTCAATAGTTTTCTTATTTTCAATTTTATTAATCTCCCCTTTTATTTTCAGAATTTCCAATTTAGTATTTAATTGAGGGTTTTTAATTTGCTCTTTTTCTAGCTTTTTTAATTGTAAGCCCAATTCATTGATCTTCTCTTTCTCTGTTTTATGCAAGTAAGCATCTAGAGATATAAAATTACACTTTATACCCGCTTTGGCTGTATCCCACAAATTGTGGTATGTTGGCTCATTGTTGTTATTCTCCTGGATGAAATTATCAATTGTGTCTATAATTTGCTCTTTCACCCATTCATTCTTCAGGATTAGATTATTTAATTTCCAATTAACTTGTGGTCTGTTTTCTCCTGGCCTTATAGTACATGTGAGTTTTACTGCATCATGATCTGAAAAGTATTCATTTACTATTTCTGCTTTTCTGCATTTGATTTGTGAGGTTTTTATGCCCTAACACATGATCAATTTTTGTATAAGTTCCATGAACCCCTGAGAAAAAAGTATACTCCCTTCTATCACCATTCAATTTCCTCCAGAGATCTATCATACCCAACTTTTCTAACCTTTTGTTTACCTCCCTAAGTTCTTTCTTATTTATTTTGTGATTTGATTTATCTAATTCTGAGAGAGCAAGGTTGAGATCCCCCACTAGTATAGTTGTACTGTCTATTTCTCCTTGCATCTCTGTTAGTTTCTCCTCTAGGAATTAGGATGCTATACCATTTGGTGCATATATGTTTACTATTGATAACGCTTCATTTTCTATGGTACCCTTTAGTAAAATATAATTTCCTTCCTTATCTCTTTTAATTAGATCTATTTTTGCTTTTGCTTGACCCGAGATAAGGATTGCTACCCCTGTCTTTCTTTGTTCACCTGAAGCATAAAAGATTCTGCTCCAGCCCTTTACCTTCACTATGTATGTATCTCTATGTTTTAGATGTGTTTCTTATAAACAACATATTGTAGGATTCTGGCTTTTAATCCAGTCTGCTACCCACTTCCATTTTATGGGAGAGTTCATCCCATTCACATTCACAGTTAAAATAACTATATCTGTATTTCTTACCATCTTATTTACCCAGAGTTATGATTTTCTCTTCCCTTTCCCCTCTCTCCATTCCCCCTCTCCAGTAGTTTATTTTTGATGACCACCTCCCTCCAACAATCTTCCCCGCTTTAAAACTCTTCCCTCCCCTTTACACCTTTCCCCTAATCCTTCTATTAGCCTATCCCTTTCCTTTCCTACTTTCCCTCCCACCTTCCCACAAGGAGGGTCAGGCCTTTCTTTGAAGCCAAATGTGTCTGATATACTATCTTAGAGTCCAATCTAATGAGAGTAAGGTTTACACAATATTCATCTCCCTCCCTTCTTTCCCTCAATTATATCATATCTTCTATGTCTCTTCCTGAGATTTTCCCCTTATTTTACCTCCTTTTTTTACTTTATTTTGCCTTTCCCCCCCCTTTTTTTTCAGTATGATATCCCTTCCACTTCTAATTTCTTTTTTATTATTGTCAAAGTAAAATAAAATTATACCCCCATTCTTTAATGATACCCATAGTAGAAATATAGTTCTCAAGAGTTCTTTCCTTTTTACCTTTTTATACTTCTCTTGAGTTCTGTATTTGGAGGTCAATTTTTTTTTGTTCAGATCTGGTCTTTTCATTAGAAATAGGTGAAATTCTCCTGTATCATTGAATGACCATCTTCTTCCCTGGAAGATAATGCTCTTCTAGCTGGATAACTTATTCTTGGCTGTGTTCCAAGTTCCTTTGCCTTTCGGAATATCTGATTCCAGGCCCCTTCGATCCTTTAATGTGGAAGCTGACAGAGCTTGTGTAATTCTAATTACAATTCCTCGGTATTTGAACTGTTTCTTTCTAGCTGCTTGCAATATCCTTTCCTTGGTGCGATAGTTCTGAAATTTGGCCACAATATTCCTTGGGGTTTTAATTTTGGGGTCTCTTTCAGGAGGTGATCAGGGAATTCTTTCAATGCCAATTTTGCCTTCTGATTCTAAAACATCAGGGCAATTCTCTTTCATGATTTCCTGGAAGATAGCATCAAGGTTTTTTTTTGTTTGTTTGTTTTTTTGTTTTTTTCATCGTGGCTTTCAGGGAGTCCAATAATCCTTAGATTGTCTCTTCTGGTTCTGTTTTCCAAGTCAGTTGTTTTTCCTAGGAGATATTTCATATTTTCTTCTATTTTTTCATTTTTTTGCTTTTATTTGACTGATTCTTGAAGTCTTATTGAGTCATTTACTTCTATTTATTCAATTTTAATTTTTAAAGTATTATTTCCTTCAGTTATTTTTTTAGCTCCTTTTGTAACTGGCCAATTGAATTTTTTGGTTCAATACAATCTTTTTTTCCATTTTGCCAGTTTTATTTTTCAGTGAATTGTTGTCTTTTTCCAATTCACCAATTTTGTTTTTCATTGAATTGTTGTCTTTTTCCAATTCACCATTCTTTTCTTTCCAGTTTTTCACATCTCTGTTGTAGGGCATTATTTTCTTCTTACACTGATCTCAATACATTTCCCCATTTTTCTTCTAGCTCTCTTTTGAGATTGTTTATGCAATCTTCCCGGTGAGCCTTCTAAAAAGGGGAGCAGCTCATGTCTGCCTTTGTGACTTTCTCTGGGATTATTTTCAGAACCTCAGGATCTGGGGACTGCTCTACTTTCTTTCAGTAAAAGCTGTCTATGGTGAGAGCTCTCTTCTGATTCTTGCTCATGTTTTTGATTTTGAGGTCTAATTCAGAGCAGGGAATTCTGCAGCATTTCAATTTGCCCTGGGGCAGTTTGCCAAGTTGACTTCTGGTGCAGGGCTGGTTGGGCTAGATCCGCACTAGGACCATACTTTCAGCTGCACTCAATCCACCCTTTACCAAAGGCAGATCTGCCAAAGCACCTGCCCGCAAGCAGAGCAAAGTGGCCCAAGTGTCTCCCAGGGACTTCCTGGGTACCTACAATCCACCACTCTGTCCCAGCCCTGCTTTCTGCCCTGGGTACGCTGGCGATGGCACCGTAAGTGGTTGATCCCCTGTGTGTCTGAAACTGACCTTCTCCGGAGTTCTTTCAAAATAGATTTTTAATAGAAGTGCATTGTAGTCCAAGAGTTTGATGGAGCCCTCACTCCAGAGCCAGTTCAGAGACTCAATTTGTCTGGGTCTGAGGGAAGGTCTCAGGAGCTCACAGAGAATGATGTCTGCAGTTTGCCATCTTGGCTCCACCCCCCCATATACACTTTTAGAGCCCAATCTGATGAGAGTAAGATTTACACAATACTCATCTCCCTCCTTTCTTTCCCTCAATTATATTAGGTTTTCTTTGCCTCTTCGTGAGATTTTACCTTATTTTTACCTCCTTTTAAAAAAAAAATCTTATTTACCACTTTTCCCCTCTTTTCCCCAGTATGATAGCCTTTCCACCTCTAGTTTTATTTTTCATATTATTGAAGTAATATCAAAGTATACCCCCAATCTTTAAGTATCCTCATAATAGAAATAAAGTTCTCAAGAGTCCTTTCCTTTTTACCTTTTTATGCTTCTCTTGAGTTCTGTGTTTGGAGGTTGAATTTTTTGTTCACATCTGGTCTTTTCATTAGAAATAGGTGAAGTTCACCTATATCATTAAATGACCATCTTCTTCCCTGGAGGATAATGCTCATTCTAGCTGGTTAGGTTATTCTTGGCTGTAATCCCAAGTTCCTTTGCCTTTTAGAAAATCTAGTTCCAGGCCCTTCCATCCTTCAGTGTGGAGGCTGACATTTTGTTTGTGATTCTAATTATTGATCCTCAGTATTTGAATTGTTTCTTTCTAGCTGCTAGCAAAATCTTTTCCTTGGTGTGATAGTCCTGACATTTAGCCACGATATTCCTTGGGGTTTTAATTTTGGGGTCTCTTTCAGGAGGTGATTGGTGAATTCTTTCAATGGTGATTTTGCCTTCTGATTCTACAACCTCAGGGCAGTTTTCTTTCAGGATTTTCTGGAAGATGTGTTTAGATTCTTTTTTCATTATGGCTTTCAGGAAGTCCAATAATCCTTAGGTTGTCTCTCCTAGATCTATTTTCCAAGTCAGTTGTTTTTCCTAGGAGATATTTCATATTTTCTTCTATTTTTTCATTTTCTTTTTGGTTTTTGTTTGACTGATTCTTGAAGTCTTATTGAGTCATTCACTTGCATTTGTTCAATTCTTATTTTTAAAGTGTTGTTTTCTTCAGTTACCTTTTTTTAACTCCTTTTGTAATTGGCCAATTAAATTTTTTTGTTCATTGCACTCTTTTTCCACTTCACTAATTTTATTTTTCAGTGCATTGTTGTCTATTTCCAATTCACCAATTTTGTTTTTCAATAAATTGGTGTCCTTTTCATATCTCTTTTGCAGGGCATTTTATCCTTCTTGTACAGCATTAAATCCTTCTTGCACTGATTTTAGTTTATTTTCCCATTTATCATCCAGCTCTCTTTTTCTCTTTTGAGATTCTTTTTTTTTTTTTGTGCTAAGGCAATTGGGGTGAAGTGACTTGCCCAGAGTCACACAGCTAGCGAATGTTAAGTGTCTGAGACCAGATTTGAACTCAGGTCTTCCTGACTTCAGGGCTGGTGCTCTAACCACTGCGCCACCTAGCTGCCCCTCTTTTGAGATTCTTTATGCAATCTTCCACAAAGGCCTTTTGAAAAGGGGACCAAGTTATATCTTCCTTGATGGCTTCCTCTGAAGTTGCTTTGCCTATAGGAACCTCAGGATCTGGGGTCTGCCTTTCTTTTTCTCCTTAAAAGCTGTCTATGGTAAGGGCTCTCTTCTTCTTCTTACTCATTTTTTTAAAGCTTGGGGTCTGTGCAAAGCAGAGAAGCAGTGGCTAGCTGTGGTAGTTTGCCCTGGGGCAATTCCACTAATTAACTTCTGGTGCCAGGCGGGTTGGGTTAGGACCTTGTGATTGCAATAGGTTACAAACTGCCTTTTACAAAAGGCAGATCTGCCAGAACACCTACTTAGGACAGAGTGTCCCAAGTGCTTCAGAAACACTCACCAGTTGTTTTGAGTTTCTGCTATGCTGAGCCCCGCCCAGTTTCCTGCCCTGTCTCCTGGACACCCAGCAAACTGCTCACCCCCTCTGCCCGACTGAAACAGACCTCTATGAAGTTCTTCAAAGGTAACTTCAACAAGCAGAATTTCTTAGTCCAAATATTTCTGGGTTCGTTGACTTAAAGTTCAGTTCAGAGGCTTATTTTACTGTTGATTTGATAGAAGGTCAGAGGAGGACACAGAGATTCATTCACTCCGCCATCTTGGCTCCCTCCAAATCACTATTGATAAGAGAAATGCAAATTACGACAACACTGAGATACCATTACATACTTGTTAGATTGGCTAAGATGACAGGAAAAGATAATGACAAATGTTGGAGGGGATGTAGGAAAACTGGGACACATACATTGCTGTTGGCACTGTGAACAGATCTCTTACATTCTGGAGAGCAATTTGGAAATATGTTCAAAGAATTATCAAATTGTGCATACATTTTGACCCAGCAGTGTTTCCATTGGACCTATATCTTAAAGAGATCTTAAAGGAGGGAAAGGCATCCACATGTGCAAAAAATGTTTGTAGCAGACCTTTTTCTAGTGAGTAGAAACTAGAAACTGAACAGATGCCCATCAATTGGAGAATGGTTGAATAGATGTTATGGAATATTATTGTTCTGTAAGAAAAGACCAACAAAATGATTTCAGAGAGGCCTGGAGAGACTTGCATGAACTGATGCTGAGTGAAATCAGCAGAACCAGCAGATAATCGTACCTGGCAACAATAAGACTATATGATGCTCAATTCTGAAGAACATGGTTCTCTTCAATAATGAAATGTTTCAAACCAGTTCCAGTTGTTCAGTAATAAAAAAAAAAAAGCCATATGCACCCAGGGAGAGACCTGTGGGATCTGAGTCTGGACCATAGCATAGCATTTTCACACTTTCTTTTGATGTTTTCTTACATTATGTTTTCCTTCTCGAAGTTTTTTTTTTCTTTTTTTTCCCTATATAGCAAGATAACTGTATAAATATATACACACATATTCACTCTGTCAAATATTTTAACATAATTAACATGTATTAGACTTCCTGCCATCTAGGGGAGGGAGTAGGGGGTAGGAAGGAAAAATTTATAACAGAAAGTTTTGCAAGGGTTTATGTTGAAAAATTACCTATGCATATATTTTGCAAATAAAAAAAGGTTTAACAACAACAAAAAAATCCTTCCTTGGGCCTCATTTGAATTCCATAAATTTCCATAAATTTTCCATAAATATAATATATATAAATATGAGATAGTATATATGGTTTCCTTCTCTTTGATTAATTTTTCTGCATTCCAAGCATCTAATGAGCATTATTCTGAGTTTACAATTATGTATAGCATTTGGGATCATTTTTATACATTTAATATGTTAAAAAAGTGGTAAAAGGCTTCATCAGAAAATTCAAGAATGAGAAGTGAACTAGAATTAAAGTAACATCATTAAAGTTACTTTTCATTTAAAGTCATGTTAAACTGTGTATTTTGCCCCAGGCATGGGAATCTAATAAGGTATACTTTGTATTTATTAATAAAAACTATTCTGTCCCTTTCCCATCCCTCCTGTCACATTCCCTCCCCTCCCCTCTCCTCCCCTTCCTATTCTTCATTGTCCCTGTTTTTGCTATTGTCCTCATTATTTATTTACAAAAACAAACAAACAAACAAATAAACAAACAAACTACTTTCAGTATCTGACTTCTATTTGGAAAATCACAAAAATGGAAGGCTCCATACAATCAGTTAACCTCAAGCAGGTTAAATAATGATATACAGAGAAGTCAGAAGGAATGATATTGATTATATATAAATACTATTTTTTTAAAAGGAGGAGGAGGAGGAGGAAGAGGAGGAAGAGGAGGAAGAAGAAGAGGAGAAGGAAGAAAATGAAGAGAAAAAAGGAAGACAAGAAATGGTTTTAATTTCTTCATCTGAAAATTGCCTGTTCTTATCCTTTGATTATTTATCAATTGGAGAATGGCTTGATTTCTTATGTTTGAGTCAATTCTTTATATAGTTCAGAAATGAAGCCTTTATCAGGCAGGACCCTTGAAATTAATTTTTTTCTAGAATTTTCTGCTTACCTTCTAGTCTTGACTGCATTGATCTTGTTTGTACAAAAACTTTTTATATGTTTAATATAATCAAAATTATCTATTTTGCATTTCATAATGTACTGTAGTTCTTCTTTGTACATAAATCCCTTCCTTCTCCACAGATTGGATAGATAGATTACACCTTGTTCTGCTAATTTGTTTATATTGTCACCCTTTAAATCTAAGTGATGAACTCATTTTGATCTTATCTTGGTATACAGTATTAAATGTGGGTCAATCTCTGTTTTCTGCCATACTAATTTCTAATTTTCCCAACAGTTTTTGTTAAATAGTGAGCTGAGGTCTTTTAGCTTGTCAACACTAGATTACTATATTCATTGAGTATTTTTCCTATGAATGTAACCTATTCCATTGATCAACTACTCTATTTCTTAGCCAAATGATGACTGTTGTGTTATAAGTTAGTTTTAAGTCTGTTACAGCTAGGCTACCTTCATTTGCATTTTCTTTCTTAATTTCCAAGAAATTCTTGACCTTTTGCTTTTTCAGATGAATTTAAAAAAAATTTTTCCCTAGCTCTGTGAAGTAATTTCTTGGGATTTAGATTGGTATGGCATTGAATAAGTAGATTAATTTAGGTAGTATTGTCATTTTTATTATATTAGCTCAGCCCACCCATGGGCACTTAATATTTTCCCAAGAGATTAGATCTCACATTATTTGCGTGGAAAATATTTTGTATTCGTGTTCATATAGTTCTTGTATTTGCCTTGACAGGAAGACTCCCATATATTATGTTATCTGCCGTTATTTTAAATAGAAGTTCTCTTTCTATGTCTTGTTGCATTATTTTGCAGTAGTGTCTGATTCTTCATGACTCCCTTTGAGGTTCTCTTGGCAAAGATATCAGAAAATTTTTCAATTTAATTCTCCACTTCATTTTATAAATGAAAAAAAAGAGTCAAAACAGGGTTAAATGACTTTGATCTCAGACTCTTAGCAGCTATATTATATAGCTGCTAAGAGTCTGAGATCAAATTTCAATTTAAGAAGAGGAATCTTCCCAACTCCAAACTGTGTACTCTACCCACTGTAGCCACTATATTACCTAATTGAACTTAAGCAAATCATCTTTGGATTCTGCCAAAATAATCTAATCTCTCAAAGAAAAAGCACAGCAAAATTAAGGACAATTCTTTTTAAAAACTGGTAATTTAAAATATTTTTATTTGACTTCCATATTAGTTTTTTTTTACCTTCTATCCCTTCCCCATTCATTAACAAAGTAAGCAAAATGATATCAATTAAATGCACATGTGAAATCATGCAAACCATATTACTGAATCAGCCATATCAAAAATAGACGGGGGGAAGAAAGTGAGAAAATTGTACATCAATTTGTATTCAGAGTTAATCAGTTCTCTCTCTGGAGGTGGATAGAATTTTTTAAAAAAAATAATGAATCTTGGATTATTTTCTTGGTTCCTTTTATTGATTAGAAGAGCCCAGTCTTTCACAAGTGATTATTATTACACAATAATCTGTTATTCTGCACAATAATCTCCTGGTTCTTCTTACTTTATTTTATATTAGCTCATATAGTTTTGCAATATTAAAAGAAATAGAGCCCAATACAACTCTATTTCAAGCATATGCTACAATATGCTACAATTTCTTCAGCCAATCCCCATTTGATGTATATCCCTTCAATATCTATTTCTTGTCATCACAAAAGAATTGTTATATTTTTGTACATATGCATTCTTTTCCTTTTTTAATCCTTTAGGACATAGAAATAATAATGATATTAGTGAGTCAAAGCATATTCCCAGTTTGATAGCTCTTTGGACAAACTCCAAATTGTTTTCTTGAATGGTTGGACCAATTCACAATTACACCGGCTGTTTATTAGCATACCTATTTTTTCCTCATCTCCTATAGCATTTGTCATTTCTGATAGGTGTGAGGTGGTGCCCCAAAGTTCTTTTAATTTGCATTTCTCTACTCAATAGTGATTTAGAGCATTTTTATATAACTGTAAATTAGTTTTGAATTCTTCTGAAAATCATTTGCTCATATCTGTTGATCATCTATAAATTGGGGAAACAGTATTTTTAAAATAAATCTAGTTCAGTTATCTATGTATTTGAGCAATGAGGTATATATCAGAGAAATGTTTTTTTTTTTAATATGAAAGTGAAGTGATCATTTATTAGTATGGATTTACTTAAG
>JAJPUD010007958.1:44002-95356 GCA_023553655.1 Myrmecobius fasciatus | reverse complement strand
TTACCTTGTTTTTACCTCCTTTTTTTTTTAGATATTATTTTACCACTTTTCCCCTCTTTTCCCCAGTATGACAATCTTTCCCCCTCTAGTTTTCTTTTTCATATTATCAAAGTAATATCTAGTTAATTATACCCCCAAATTTTAAGTATCCCCATAGTAGAAATAAAATTCTCAAGAGTCCTTTCCTTTTTACCTTTTTATGCATCTCTTGAGTTCTGTGTTTGTATGTCCATTTTTTTGTTCAGATCTGGTCTTTTCATTAGAAATAGGTGAAATTCACCTATATCATTGAATGACCATCTTCTTCCCTGGAGGATAATGCTCATTCTAGCTGGATAGGATATTCTTGGCTGTAATCCAAGTTCCTTTGTCCTTCGGAATATCTGGTTCCAGGTCCTTCGATCCTTCAATGTGGAGGCTGACAGATCCTGTGTGATTCTAAGTATTAATCCTCAGTATTTGAATTGTTTCTTTCTAGCTGCTAGCAGAATCTTTTCCTTGGTGCGATAGTCCTGAAATTTAGCCACGATATTCCTTGGGGTTTTAATTTTGGGGTCTCTTTCAGGAAGTGATCGGTGAATTCTTTCAATGGTGATTTTGCCTTCTGATTCTACGATCTCAGGGCAGTTTTCTTTCAGGATTTCCTGGAAGATAGTATTTAGATTTTTTTTTTCATCATGGCTTTCAGGAAGTCCAATAATCCTTAGATTGTCTCTCCTAGATCTATTTTCCAAGTCAGTTGTTTTTCCTAGGAGATATTTCATATTTTCTTCTAATTTTTCATTTTTTTGTTTTTGTTTGACTGATTCTTGAAGTCTTATTGAGTCATTCACTTGCATTTGTTTGATTCTTATTTTTAAAGTGTTGTTTTCTTCAGTTACCTTTTTAAGCTCCTTTTGTAACTGGCCAATTGAATTTTTTTGTTCATTGCACTCTTTTTCCACTTCACTAATTTTATTTTTCAATAAATTGGTGTCTTTTTCATATCTCTTTTGCAGGGCATCATATCCTTCTTGCACTGATTTCAATTTATTTTCCCACTTATCCTCCAGCTCTCTTGTGAGGTTCTTTATGCAATCTTCCAGAAAGGCCTTTTGAAAAGGGGACCAGTGATGGTCCTTAATAACTTCCTTTGGAGTTTTGTCTAAAGGAATCTCAGAATCTGGGGTCATCCCTTCTTTCTCTTGATAAAAGCTGTCTATGGTGAGAGCCCTCTTTTGCTTCTTCATTTTTTTTTTAGACAGTGTGGATGTCTGTTTAAGGCCTGGAAAAACGGCGGCTAAAGATCTTTGCCCTGGGGCAATTCGGTGAATTAATTTAAGGTGCTGGGCCAGTGGGGGCTAGGATTAAGTCCGAATTACTCCTTAAACAAGGCAAGTCTGCCAGAACACCTGCCCCCAATCAGGGCAGAGTGTCCGGAGTGCCTCAGATAAACTCCAGGTATTTGGAGTTTGGAGTGTGGAGTTTCTGCCAGGATGAGCTGAGCTGAGTCCCACCCTCACTTCCGGCCTACACCCAAGTCCACTCTTTATATCTCTGTCCTAGTTAGACAAATCTGATATGAAGTTCTTCAGAAAGCAGTGTCCAAATATTTCTGGATTCGTTGACTTGAAGATCAGTTCAGAGGCTTATTTTATTGTTGGTTTGAGAGAAGATCGGAGGAGGATGCAGACAGTCATGTTTTCACTCTGCCATCTTGGCTCCGCCCCCCGGAAGTCCGCATTCCTGAGTTTTAAAAAAGAGAGATTAAAAACCATAGATGAAAAATTGAAAAAATAAATAACAGTGAAATAAGAAGATCATGAAAAGAGAATTAACAGCTTCTTAAAAGAACAAAAAACAATCTGAAGAAAAGAACATTTTAAAAAACAGAACTGACCTAATGGTAATAACATAAAAATTCACCAAAGATAAGAATTCTTTAAACAGCAGAATAAGTCACATAGAAAAGGAGATGCAAAGAAAATAACTATAGACAGTAAAAAAAAATAAAAAAAAACCCCACAACCCTGGAAATATACCTGCCAAAATAAACTCAGGAAATACATGAATATAATTATAAAATGCTTTTTATACAATTAAAGACAGATTTAAATAATTGGAGAAATAGTAATTGTTCATGGGTAGGCAGATTCAATATAATAAAAATGATAAGTTTACTTATTCTACTCATTCAATGCTATCCCAATTAAATTATCAAAATTATTTTATTAAGTTAGAAAAAACAATAATGAAATTCACTTGAAAGAACAAAAGATCAAGAATATCAAATAAATTAAGAAATTTAAGGAAGGAGTCTTAGCAGTACCAGATCTTAAACTATTGCCTTATGACAATAATTATCAAAACTCCCTGATACTGGTTAAGGAACAGAATGGTGGATCAGTTAAACAGAGTAGTAGTAAGTTATTATAGTAACTTTTTGCTCAACAAATGTAAAGATTTAAACTTTCGGAATAAAAATTCACTGGTTGGTAAAAATTGTTGGAAAAACTGGGAAGTAGCCTGACAGAAATTGGGAACAGACTAATATTTACCAATTCACCATTTACCAAGATAAGGTCAAAATGGATACATGACCTAGTATGAAGGGAGACATCATAAATAAATTATAAAAATATGGAACTTATCTCAGATTTATAGATAAGAGAAGAATTTATAAGAAATACAGAACATTGTAAAATGTAAAATTAATAATTTTTATTAAATTAAATTAAAAAGCCTTTGCACAAATAAAGCCTGTGTAGACAGGATTAGAAGAAAAGCAGAAAATTGATGCAAGTGTTAATAAACGATTTTTCAGATAAAGTCCTTGTATCTCAACTATTTAGAGAATTTTGTTAAATTTGTAAGAATATGAGTCATTTCCCAATGATAAATAGTCAAAGGGACATGAAAAGGAAGTGTTTTTGGTAAAGAAATCAAAGTTATCTGTGGCCATATAAAAATGCTTTAAATTGCTATTAATTAGAGAAACACAAATTAAGATAATTTTGAGGTGCGAGCTCAAATCTATCAGAAATGACAAATGATAATAGGGATGAGGGAAAACAATTGTTGATGGAGTAGTAAACTAGTCCAACCATTCTAGAGAACAATTTGGAACTATGCCCAAAGTGCTATAAAACTGTGCATACTCTTTGATCCAGTAATTCCACTATTGGGTCTATATCCTAAAGATATCAAAGAGAAAGGAAAAGGGTAACCTGCATACAGAAATGTTTATAACAACTTTTTTTGTGGTGGCAAAGAATTGAAAATCAAGGGGATGCTTGTCAATTGGGGAGTGGCTGAACAAGTTGTGGCTTATGTTGTGATGAAATACTATTATGTTATAAGAAATGATGATGAATATTTTTTCAGAAGAAACAGGGCAAGACCTATATGAACTAATGCAAAGTAAAGTGAGAAGATCTGGAAAATAATTATGCACAGTAACATCAATGCTATGATGGCAATCAACTGTGAAAGATTTGGTTATTCTGATCAATACAGTAATCTAAGAAAGTTTCAAAGGACTCATGATGAAAAAATGCTGAACTGATGAACTTTGAGTCCAAATTGAAATATAATTTTCTCACTTTATTATTCTTGATTTTTTTGTTTTTGCAATTTGGCTAATGCAGAAATATGTTTTACATGATTTCATATATCATTAATGTCATTTCTTGTCTTCTCATTGGGAAGGATTTGGACAGAGGGAAAGAATATGGAATTCAAAATTGAAAAAAGTTAAAAATAAATAAGAAATTAAAAAAAGAATAAGAAGAAAAAACGCAATGATTCAGAAATCTCTGCCTCCCTTCCAGTACTCAGCCATTTGAAAACTAATTATATAACATATCTAAAAAAAATTACAAACATGACTCCCTGTTAGCTTGTAGCTTGTACAAAAAATTATTTAAGGTGAGGAAGCCAGACTAATTTTAGATAGGGAATGGAATATGAGGGGACAGGAACAGAAAACATCTTTCCCAAAGTCAAGTGGGTAGATTTTTCAGGAGGCCAGGCCCCTGGTCAGATTTTCAAGAGCCAACTCATGTCTTCCTTCCTCGAGCCCAGGTGTACATGGCAGCCGGAATGTGTCTTAAGAAAGACTAAAACTTGATGTCATTCCCTACTTTGCTGCTTCTGCTTTGTTATTTTGCTGAGCTCAGACAACCAAATGGCAACCCTGAGAAGGTCATTCGTAGTGAAGTCCAAGCAAAATCTATTCAGTTGTCCCATGGGTCTCTCAGGAATCCATCCTACCCCCAGGGAGAAGACCATTACATGATTTAAATATTTGTCAATGCATTAATAGCTGTTTTATACCACACCTTTACTACTTTGTACATTGCATAAATTTTCATGAAAGATTACCTATTAATCCTTTTTGGGGAGACCCTAGACATGAGGCAAAACTAAAATTAAAGAGATTTTCCCTGAATTTATATATATTTGCCTGTGTTTAATGAGCTGATTTTCACTTTGGTCTCAAAGCTTCAAACTGAACTTGGTCTCCTTGAGCTCAGGGCAGAAGCCCCTTGTAGATAAATACTACTAGGGCTACAGACAGCAAGCATCACTATTGCTATTAGGAATAATAGGGCCACTTTACAATTTCACCAACAGTTTATTATTGTGCTTATATTTCCATAACCCTTCTGACACTGATTATTCTTTTTTTTGGTTATTTTTGTTAATCTGTTGTGTTAGAGTTAAATCTGAGTTGTTCTGATTTGCATTTGTCTTAGTGGATGATGATGATTTTTAATAGCATGTAATTTTTTTGAGAATTCTTTTGCTCATATCTTTTGCTTGTATCCATTGTAAAATAACTCAGTCATTATTGGGAACTTTGTCTTAGTTTCTTCTATATTTTGGATATCAGTCTCTTAAGAGACTTAATCTCTTATCAAATGGAAATATTTGTTGCAAAATTTTCCTCCTAAATGACAACTTCTGTTCTTTTCCTAATTATACTAATTTTGGTGCAAAAGTTTTTCAATTTCATGTAATTGAAATTACATATTTTGTTTTTTGTAATCACTTTGGTCTTTTGCCTAACTGATTTTCTGGATAGTGATATGACTTCTAAAATTCAGGTCACATATTCATTTGGAATTTATGGTAGAGACAGTTCTGCTACAATTCTTGTTTTGAAAACTCAAATTTGTTCTAACATGATTGATATGTTAGGGAACAGTTTGGAGCATAAATGAAAATTTCATTTGTGCAATTTCATCATGGAAGGGGGATGGGGATGGTTGGGATGCCAGCATTCAGTGGGGCCTGTGGGAGGAGATGTCTAGATCCTGTGGGGAAAGCCCAGTGACAGTCAGCTTCCTTGACCCAGAATGCTGTGTGAGCTACTTGGAAATGGGGGCAGTGGGAGCATTGCATGGGGTAATGTTATTAACACTGGGTAAGCAAAAAATGAGGACCTGGAAAGGCTGGAAAGGAGGGAAGACAGGGAGATCTCTAAAGTGCCCCTTCAGTCCATTTAACCCAGAGGAAAAAACCCCAGATGAAAATGCTATCTGTGGAGTAAGTACAACCATCAGGGTATCTCACAGAGGTAGCTGTACCACTAGTCTGCAGTTCTTAGTCTCAAGGGGATCCCACCAATACCCCTCAAGGGACAGTACTTGGGCTTATAATTTGTAAATTGGTAAAAGTACTTGTCAATTATTAATATAGCCACAAACATTACATATCCTTTTTGTTATTTGTCAATCTTTTTTCTTTCTTTATATTTGGTTTGCTTATTTAATATTTTCCCTCAGTTACATTCAAAACAATTTTTTTACATTTGTTTTAAACATTTTTGAGTTCTATGTTCCAATTTTATTTATTTATATTTATATTTATTTTTTTTTGCTGAGAAAATTGAGGTTAAGTGACTTGACCAGGGTCACACAGCTAGGGAATGTTAAGTGTCTGAGACCAAATTTGAACTCAGGTCTTCCTGACTTCAGGGCTGGTGCTCTATCTGCTGCGCCACCTAGGTGCCCTGTAATTTTTATTTCTTTAAAGAATATTTTGTTAAGGTAAAGACTTTCAAGGGAATTAATGAAAACAATGCAAAGGAAGGTGGCCTAGCTGTATCAGACCTAAGACTATATTATAAAATAGTGGTCATCAAAATAGTTTGATATTGGCTAAGAAACAACAATTGATCGGTGGAATAGGTTAGGCTCATAAGACACAATAGTCAATGACTATAGCAATTTAGTGTTTGATAAACCCAAAGACCCCAGTGTCTAGGATAAGAACTCACCATTTGACAAAAATTGTTGGGAAAATAGGAAATTAGTATATCAGAAATTAGTCATTGACCCACACATAATACCCTTTACCAAGATAAGGTCAAAATGGATTTATGATTTAGACCTAAAGAGTGATATGATAAGCAAGTTGGAAGAATAAAGGATAGCCTACCTTTCAGATTTGTGGAGAAGGAAGGAATTTGTGGCCAAAGAAGAGCTAGAGTACATTATGGAATGCAAAATGGATAATTTTTATTATATTAAGTTAAAAAGTTTTTGTACAAACATAAACCAATGCAGACAAGATTAGAAGGGAAGCAATAAACTGGGAAGAAAACTTTACATCAAAGGGTTCTGATAAAGCCTGATTTCTAAAATATATAGAGAATTGCCTCGCATTTATAAGAATTCAAGCCATTCTGTAACTGATAAATGATCAAAGAATATGAATAGACAATTTTCAGATGAAGAAATTAAAACTATTTCTAGTCATATGAAAAATGCTCTAAATCACTATTGATCAGAGAAATGCAAATTAAGACAACTCTGAGGTATTGCTACACACCTCTCAGATTAGCTAAGATGATAGGAAAAAATAATGATGAATGTTGGAGGGGATGTAGGAAAACAGAGTTATTAATACATTGTTGGTAGAGTTGTGATCTGATTCAACTATTCTGGAGAGCAATTTGGAATTATGCCGAAAGGGTTATCAAACTGTGCATATCCTTTGATCCAGTAGTATCTCTATTGGGCTTGTATCCTAAAGAGATTGTGAAAAGGGGAGAGGAATTGGAAACTGAATGGATCCCCATCATTTGGAGAATGGCTAAGTAAGTTATGTATGAATGTTATGGAATATTATTGTTCTATAAGAAATTATCAGCAGGATGATTTCAGAGAGGCCTGGTGCTAAATATGATGCTAAATGAAGTGAGCAGAATCAGGAGACCATTGTACATAGCAGCAAGATTATACGATGATTAATTCTTGTGGAAATGGCTTTTTTCAAGAGCGAGGTGATTCAGATCACCTTCAATGGTCTTGTGATGAAGAGAGCCATTTGTACCCAATGAGAAGACTGTGGGGTCTGAGTGGGGTTCACAAGATAGTATTTTTACTTTTTTGTTGTTCTTTGTTTTCATTTTGTTTTCTTTCTCATTTTTTCCTTTTTGATCTAATTTTTCTTGTGCAGCACAATTGTGGAAGTATATATATATATATGTATGAATTGCACATGTTTAATATATATTGGATTGCTTGCTGTCTAGGGGAAGGGGTGGAGGGAAGAGAGAAAAAATTTTAGAACACAAGGTTGTGCAAGAGTTAGTGCTGAAAATTATCTATGCATGATTTGAAAATAAAAACTTTAATAAAAATACTTGAAAAAAGAATATTTTGTTATTATAGCTATAAAGATTTTGAATGAGCCTTACTAGTTTGGGATAGCAGGTAGGGGACTAGAGGAAAAGGGGAACTCTGCTTTACTCCTGTGATTATTGGGAAAGATTTTAGAAAACTTTTACAAAAGTTTTCCCTTTAAAAATAATATTAGCCTTTGTTTTTAGATGTATACTTTTTGTTATATAAAATAAGACCTATTTATGTTTATGATTCTCATGCTAGTTTATGAATTACAGAATTTATGAGTTAACATAGACTAGTTCACATTTTAAAAACAAGATAACAATAACATATATTTCTATTTATTGATTTTCCCAAATACTTAGTTCCTCAGCTATTTCACCTTTATCTCATTTCATAGCAACTAAATGCAGGACAAGTTTTAGTCTTCCCATTTCACAAATGAGAAAAGCGAAGAACAGAAAATTTAAATGATTTATCTAAGGTCACACAACTAGTGGAAGATCTCAAACTAAAACTGAAGAACATTAGATTTTGGAGGAGCCTTAGAGATCACTGAGTCCAATCCCCTTACTCAAGTTACTCAAAGTTGCACAGTTATTTAATAGCAGAATCAACACTAGAACTAATTAGTTTTTTTTTTAGTTATGTACAACTCTTCATGACATTATTTGGTTATGTTTTGGGTGGTGTTTTTTTTTAATATACTTTAGGGGTTTGCCATTTCTTTTTCCAACTTATTTTATGAATGAGAAAACTGAGGCAACCAGGGTTAAGTGACTTTCTAGAGTCACACAACTAGTAAGTGATTGAGGCTAGATTTGAACTCAGGAAGATGAGTCTGTAACATGCTGGATCTGAACATTTGGTCTCTTGATTTACTTATGCTGTGCTTTCTGTAGGAGATAGGCAGTGGTTTGCTGGTAAATGTTTAAGACTTGACTCTCCAAAAACTCATTTTAAGTTAAATCTAGATTATTAACATTTTCTCCATCATTTTCTTAAATTAATACTGTTAACAAAACAAATAAAGTTTCAATCTGTAGCTGATTCTGAAATGTAAATGCTCACACTGAAAATTTGATATTCAGTTTTCTAACATTCTACAGTGGCCCCAGCATAGCCCTTGAATGGGGATAGTAAATAAATCTGTGATTTCATTGGAACAAGGAACTACTTTATAAGAAAATCTTTCTAGCAATGAAATTTGGCACTTTATTTACCACTTATGGGTCTTAGTGTGCCTAGTCATTGAAGGGAAGGGCAAAGAAATAAGCATTTATTAAGTACCTACTACTATGTACCAGACATTGGACTAAGTGCCTTAAAAATATTATCTCATTGATCCTTACAACCAGTGAAGTAGGTAAAAGGAGAAGTGAAGTAACTTAACTAAGTTATGCATCTAGTAATTGTCTAAGTCTGGATTTGAATTTAGGTCTCAATCTCAACTTTAACCACTAAGCTACCTGAAAGGTTAAGTAACTTATCTACTTGTACAGTCAGTATGTGAGGGTTTTTTTTTTCTAAAATGCTGAGCCCCATAGTTCATAGTAAGACTTCTTTCAAAGAGGATGTCTTAGGCATTATGTATTCTGCCCAGACCTTGAACCTTAAGGGGTTGATTGGGCTGTCCAGCAGTTTAAAGTGTGTGCTAGCCTTTAGTCAAGGATACTAAGGCTAAATGCAATAAAAACTCCTTTGGGGAAAATATTTTTTAAATCTAATATCAAAAAGGAGAAAAGCTTTTCAGACAAACTTTCTATTCCTACTTAGTATCTTATTACTGACTTGGGTACTTTCTGTGGGCAAAAATCTGGAAAGGTGGCCATTCAAAAATCACCATGGAAAATGGTAAGAGAGTGTCCATTGGAATCATTTGTAGGCACTCTCAGTTTGGACTCAAGAGCTCTCTCCTTGCTGTGTAATATGCCAATAGGAAACAGTCAGAACATACTTGTATCTGCTCTGAAATGGGGGTTGGGGGAAGGGTCCTTTTACTTGTTGTTTGTCTGTTCTCAAAGAGGACCACAACATCAGGGAGATGATTCCATTGAATTTAATTAAGGAAGGGCTATGCAAAGTCACAAGCCTAGATTTCTTTTTTTAAAATTTAATAAACCTTTTTATTTTCAAAACACATCCAAAGATAGTTTTCAACATTCACCCTTGTAAAACCTTGTGTTCCAAATTTTCTCCCTCCCTTCTTTCCATCCCCTTCCCCTAGACAAGTAATCCAACATAGGTTAAACTTGTGCAATTCTTCAAACATATTTACACATTTATGATGTTGCACAAGAAAAATCAGATAAAAAGGAAAAAAATGAAAAAGGAAAAAAGTAAGCAAACTACAACAAAGATGAAAATACTATGTTGTGATTCACATTCAGTCCCCATGGTCTTCTTTCTGGATGCAGATGGCTCTCTCCATCACAGGTCTATTGGAATTGCCCTGAATCACCTCATTATTGAAAAGAGCCAAGTCCATCAGAGTTGATCACATAATCTTGCTCTTACTGTGTACAAAGTTCTCTTGGTTGGACTCATTTCACTTAACATCAGTTCATGTAAGTCTTTCTAGGTCTTTCTGAAATCATCCTGCTGATTGTTTCATATAGGACAATAATATTCCATTACATTCATACACCATAATTTATTCAGCCATTCTCCAACTATGGGCATCTATTCATTTTCCAGTTCCTTGTCATTACAAAAAGAGCTGTTATAAACATTTTTGCACACGTGAGTCCTTTTTTTTCTTTTTTATAATCTCTTTGGGATACAAACCCAGTAGAAACATTAACCAACCTCACTTCCTCCTCCAGAGCCATCTGGGTCCAGTGGCAAGATAGAGATCAGGATGACTGGAGATGGCGTTGGATGTAGTGGGAGACATTGGGCTTTTTAAGGGTCTTCAATGGGTCTCAATTTGACAACAACCTAATCAATGATTAAAAGTAAGAAATGAAGTAAGGAATGGTCTTGGCCTGGGACCTATTGTTGGTCAATCTATGAGCCAGTGATTTGGATTTGAGGTATGGTCCTAGGTCATAAATCCCAAGATATCTTGTGAGGTTTTAGTGATCAAAATTTACATTCCTTTGGGCAAAGCACCCTTACAAAGGTAAGGGTATGATACTTTATGAAGAGTGAAGGGAGGGTGAGAAAAAAAAGAAGAAAAGGAAAGTAAAGGAAAGAGTTTTGTTGCTCAACTGGCTGGATCCAGTTGGGTGCCCATTGGGAAAGCTCCTACTCCTATGCATGGAGATTGTTGTTTGTCCTTCATTCTTGAAGGATATTGGGGTGATGAAGTCATGACATGCAAGTGAATTGGATTTAAGAAGAGTGGGTGTTCCTGAGGATCATTCCTTTACTACACATGCACAGAAGCAGGCTTACCAAAGTTCTATGAGTTGGATATGCAGCAAGCAGAGAATATGGCACATTTCTAATATAATTCATCAGAAAGATTATATTGGCTCATACTCTTTAACTTCTTCCATTCATTTCCCCTTTTTGCCTGAGAAATTTTTATGTGATCCTGGGTATGTAAAATAGATAGCCAAATCAAACAGTTATTAATAATAAATCATAATTTTGCAACCTTCACATTCAATTATGAGACTCTATTTGGAGTTACAACCCATAGTTTAATAAGCTGACACTAAGAACTGGATCCTCAATGGTCAGTCACCCATTATATTTGTGAAAGGATTTAAACACACACATATTTATATATGTGTGTGTATACTTATATATGTATATACAAACACACAGAGTACATATTCTACTAGTGCTGTATGACTTCATTACAGTAAATGCTGTGGTCTCTGAAGAATTACAACACACAGAGATGCAGGTAAATGTGAGGCTCTAGTATATCCTCCACAAAGAAGACAAGATCTCATGATCTCAGAGTGTCTTCAAGCTCAGGCCTCTTATAGAAAAGAACCAAAGAGGCAGGCTTCTCCTAGGTCAAAAATCATGTTCTATTGCTCTTTGACAGGATCACATTTTTCCTTCTCACTGCAGATTGTGCCATACCCTAAATTCAGATTTTTTTTTACCTTCCTTTGTATCTTTAGCATTTAGCATAGTGCCTAACACATAAGAACTTAATAAATGTTGACTGACTGAGAGAATATAAAGCAAAGAAATTGCAGTTGTGATAGAACTCCTGATTAAAGTAACAACCACAACACCAATAATAGCAATAATAGCTACCATTTATATAGCTCCTAAAGAGTGCTTTGCGAATATTCTTTCATTTTTTCCTTGCAACATCCATAAGAGGTAGGCGCTCTTAAGAAAATGAGGCGGACAGAAGCTAAGTGACTTTACCAGGATCATACCATTAACAAATATTTGAGGCAAGACCTTTCTGACTCCAGTTCCAACACTCAAAATACCTGGTGAAAACTATGCTTTGCCCAAGGAATGATAGTATCTGTAGCTTCATTTGCAAGGTTTGATGGGAGGTGTATTTTGTTCAGGGAATCTTTCAAAAGCAGACAAGACTAATAGCAGCTCCAGTGCCTTAGCTGCTCATAGCTGGTGGGCCAACTGCAGCAATATCAAAGCACATCAATCTCATTCTCAGCAGTGGCACCAAAATGCCTCAGGCTAAAAGGGAGGTTCCCCCCCCCCTCACCTTCCACTTCAGTGCTGAAATTTCTAGTCTTCACTTCACTTGAAATATTTCCCTTTTCTTAGTCTAGGGGATAATCAAAATATATTCTTTTCAGTGGTCTTTTAGTAAATTTAACCACAGAGGTCTCAAGAAAAAAAATATGTTCACATTTTAAAGTTTAATTGGCATTAATATTTTCTTTAGTCTGGACAACCTGAAAAATTAAGTCTCGATTTATAGTGCTGGTTTTTTCCACATTTGTTTATTTTATTTTTAATTTGTGGAATAAAATTAACATTTCCATAACATATGAAACTGTAAATCAATTATATATAATTTTCTATTTTTAAAAATATATAGTTAAGTTATCATACAGATTTTTTCCCTTTCCTCTTCTCTCTCTACCACTGACTCCAGAGATGGCTATATCATTAGACACAAAGATGTATATAAATTTAAAACCATTCTATATACATTTATCAGTTCTTTCTCTAGATGTAGATAGCATCTTTCTTCATATTTTCTTTATGGTTAATTTGGATTTATAATTACTCAAAGTCATTCTTAAAACAACATTGCTATTATTGTAAACAATGATCTCTTGGTTTTGCTTATTTTGCTCTTTATTATTTTGTGCAAGGCTTTCCATGTTTTTCTAAG
Source organism: Myrmecobius fasciatus (assembly GCA_023553655.1). Lineage (NCBI taxonomy): Eukaryota > Metazoa > Chordata > Mammalia > Dasyuromorphia > Myrmecobiidae > Myrmecobius > Myrmecobius fasciatus. The sequence continues at coordinate 82,450 of JAJPUD010007958.1, read as the reverse complement.
ATCATTGAGCTCATCATTTTTTATAGCACAACAGTATTTCATCACAATCACATATCACAATAACATCCCCAAAATTTCAGTTCTTTGCCACCAAAAAGAGAACTGCTATAAACATTATATATAAAATATAAAGAATAAAGGTTCTTTTTCTTTTCCCCAATCTGATTTTTGAAATGTAAATGCTCACAATGAAGATTTCACAAGTAGTTTTGCAAGCAGATGAGAGTTGGAGCTAAACTTTTTTCCTAACTTTTTGTCAAGGAAAAATGATGTGACTCCCCAACTCACTGCATCTTAACTCGTGATGATAATGAATGGTGTCTCCTATCTTGTAGAGCCATAAATTCATTCTGTTCTTGGTTTTTGGAAATGGACATACTATCACCAGCTGATTTGGGAATGCCATTTAGAATACCAATAGAGCCAGAAGATGTTTTATTAGTCAAGATCAGGGAGAGAGGGAAGGAGTCCTGGCTAATGCTTAAGCCAAGGCAGTTTATTTTTCCCTCACAAGCAGTTTCTTCTTAAGGATTTCATTTAGAACTTCCACACTTTCTCAAAGTTCTGGAATTCCCATCCTTCCCAACTTGAACAATAATTTATAGATGATACCTGGGATGTGGTCAATCCCACATCTTATCCAGTTAGGATTCTTGTATTTCTTCATTCTGGTTGGAAGGACTTCTCATATTTAGTCTTAAGATATTTTGATTGACTTATTTGTTTAATATGTTATTATCAAAATTAAAATGATGAGGGGTGATTTTGACTCCACTATTGCACATAGCCAGTTGCTTCTCAGAAAGTAGAGTAATTTGTGAATGCAACCAAAGCCCCTTCCCCCCCTTTTGAGAATGATAGAGCCTCCTAGAGCTTTCACTGCAATGGCTCAGACTTTGAGAACCCAGAGACTCCTTGATGAGTCATCAGTCGAAGTAAGACTTTATGGAGGATATTAAATTTATGATTTTAAAACATCTGCCTAAAAATAAATGCAGTGATTCATTATATGATAGCAAAAGTTACATATTTGTAGCATATTACAGTCACTGAGTATTTTATATCATTATCTCAATTGAGCCCCTTATGAGTGAGGCAGTGCAAGTATTATTTACCTTCATTTTATAACTGAGAGAACAGGCTCAGGGAGGTTAAATCATGTGTTTAGGGTCATGTAGCAGAAACAGAGAGTGATTTAAATATATGTCTTCTGCTTCCAGGTTCAGTGCTTTCCTTCCTATCTGTCTTTCTACTTACCTACAAACAAATATTTTCTACACTTAGCAATACACTTAGGAAAATTTTCATAGGATCAATTTCCAGGGAACTACAAACAAAAAAGATAATAAATCTTTACATTAACCTAGCAGTTTATAGTTTTCAAAGTGCTTTTATATTTATCATATCATTTTAACTTCACAACAATCCTGTGATATAGGGAGGCAAAATATCACCTCTACTTTATAGAAGACAAAACTGAGATTTGGGAAGGATTAAATGAGTTTTTTTTCCCTCAGGGTAGCACAGCTGGTTACAGCTCAGACCTAGATCTTCTGGCGTAAGCTCAGAATTCTTTTCTCAAGTGGGGACCCTTTGCTCTAAATGTTGACAGTTAGCCAACAAATGTTTATGAGCACTTATTATGTAGAAGACACTGTGCTTAATGGTGGATATACCAAAAAAGGCAGAAACGAAGTCTGAACTTAAAGTGAAGTGTAGGGTAAGGAGGCTCTGAGAAAGAGGGAGAAACTCACATTTTTTGTTCTTTTCTGTAAGGATGATGTCTTGAGCCTCTAGACACATTGAGGTCTTGATCGGATACTATGGTCCTTTTCAATGATATACCTTGTAGGATCCTGTCTTCAGCAACGTCTTTGGAGGACTTTTTTTTTTTGAACCTGGACATCAGAACATTTTGGAAATTTTCTGGGAGAAAGAAACTGGAAGTAAACTCATAGTTGGAGAGTTCCAAGTTTAAGAATTCAAGAGTTTGTTCTCTACTTTGGCTCCATTTGGGCAGGTAAGAATTAACACCCTAGGTTTCTGAATGTGTACTTTCCCATTTCTTCATTTTGAGACTTTGACAAGTTACAGCCAACAGTGGGACTTAAGAGACTTCTGAGAGTGATGATTGATGAGGCAAGGAAAATACTTCCTGAGAACTCCTCTTCCTCCCCCCCTCCCCCGTCTTCACTAGGGAAAGCAACAACTCCCATCAACTACTCAGTTCCTCTGAGTTTTGACCCTCCTTCCCACAAGAAGGAAGGAATTAAAAGCAGGGAATTTTTGATTGCTTTCTATTCAAATGAAATGTTCCCTTCCCCTTTGATCACTGTCCATTTCTTGTTATTGTCTTATTCCCCTTATATGAAAGAAAATCCATAATGTGATCAATGGTAACATAGGTAAAGCTTTGTGGAAGGATTGGAGTTAGAGAAACAGAGAGATACATCTCTGCTTCAGCCTGAGGCATAGGAAGGAAAAGTGAATCCATGTGAAAATTACAAATGCAGTGGAGGTCCATGGAGATAATAGATATGCTCTTTTATAAACATCTTGAACCCACATTCCCCTCATAATGCTCAGTGAAGTGTTACAAACTATCTTAGCCCCAGAGTTAGAGTTGCCTCATACCCAAGCTGACAGGATCTGAAACAGAATCTGACAGAGATACTTAGTATCAGAACTTCAGGAATAGGATTCTACATGGGCAGCTACACAGTGGGCATCAGCAGCTGATTCATGAGGAACCTGTAAGTGAAGCAAAACTGAGCTGGTTTTAGAGAAAGGCTATATCTGAACTAGGATTCCAATAAGTACTGGAGTCACTATCCAAAAATCTAAGAACATCCTCTTTGTCATCACAAAGCCAAATGTCTGTGAAAACGCAACTTCAGATATATAATCTTCAGAGAAGACAAGATTGAAGATCTCTCAGCAGGCACAGCTAACACAGTTGCTGAAAATGAAAATGAAAAGTGAAGCAGTGAAACACTCAGGAAAACCATAAACTCCAACTCTACAAGAAGGAAGTAAAGAGGAAGAGGTTGATAAAATAAGTGTGGAAGTACAGACATGGAATCAGTCATGACTCGTGCAAATATATCCAGAGCAAAGGCTGTCTGAACCCTACAAAGCAGCAGTAATGACACTGTAAATGCTTTTATTAGCATTAACAATGTTAAACTTTAGAGACAAGAACTTTTTTCCCAGTGTTTCAGAGAGGATTAAAGTCATCATGATTGGAAATTTGTACTGTTTATATAAATAAAATTGTGATTTCTTGGAAGGGAAGGAAGGACAGGAAATACTATTATTCTTAAACAAGCACAAGCTGGCTGACACAAGCAAGAGAGTTTATGAAGAGAGAAATTAATAACAGAAATGTAAATTGATTCCTATACATTTTAATATTATTAATTATATTATATATAATTATATTATATATTATTTATATATTTATATATATACAGAAATGTAAATTGATTCCTATACATTTTAATATTAATTATATTATATATAATTATATTATATATTATTTATATACATATATACATAATTATATATAATTAATATAGTAATAATATTAATAATATTAATAATTTAAAATATATACAATTTTAGGGGATGTTTTTCATTATAGAAAAAATGTTAGACTAAGAATCAGAAGACTATCGTTGCTACCTGCTAATACTTCTATGACTCTTAACATTTGCAAACATCCTTTGAAATGGTAGCTTGGTTCAATGGATTCTTTAACTAGTTCTGAAATCAGAATTTCCAGCTCTGGTTTAATTATTTACTATCCTTGTGCAAACAAATCACCCTCTCTGGATCTCAGTTTCCGCACCTTCAAAATGAGGAATTAGATTTGATAAATTTTTAGGTCCTATGATGAGTTAGACTGTCCATTTAGTAGTGATAATCCCTTGAGACAAAGGAAGCCAAGACCTGGAAAGAGGGATTCAATGTATTGGGCTTGAGTCTCTATAGTGAAACTTAATTTGACCACCAAGTATTTATGTATATGGGTGGGATTTTAGATCTGAAAACAACCTTAACTCATATATTCTTGGGTTTAGCTTAGTAGTTTCTCAGCTTTATTGGGGAAACTTCCTCTAGGTGTTTATTATATAGATGGGCTTCACCCCCTGGAACACTTTACATCTGAACCAAATTACATCTAATGTTCCATCCTTGGGAATTAATTTTGGAAAGCTTGTATTGTTTTTTTTTTCTTTTAGGGTTTTTCTTTCCTGTTATTGGAATTTATGGTTTTATTATTTTTGAAGGCCATTTTAATTTTTTATTTTGAATGCAATTAATAGTGACAGCTGAATTTGAGTTGGTTCCTATTTGGTGCCTGGTTTTGTCAATTCTGATTGCAAGGAATACTATTGCAATGCATTTTCATTAGATTTGCAACTTCCACATGGATGCACTGTCTGTTCTTCCATTCCACTCCTTGCATGCATATATATGCTTTCTTTCTCTGACTGTCTCTGTCTCTGTCTATCTGGCTCTCTGGTTCTTTCTGTCTATCTCTGTCTCTTGTCTCTCTCTGCCTCTCTGTCTCTATCTGTCTTTGTCTCTCTCTAGAGACTGTCTCTCTTCCTCTCTTCCCCCCTCACCCATCCTTTTCTCTATCTCCTACTGCCTTTCCCAAATATCTACTTAGCCAAAGCCAGGTTTTATTTTCTATAAAGTAGAATAAAACAACACCAAAGAAAGAATAATGAATAAAGGAAGGATAACATTTTGTTTGGATAGAAAGCAGTCAGCAGCATATGCTGCTAACTCCAGAACAGAAAAAAGACTTCTCTTGTTTTTAATTCCTTCTGTCTCATGGGAAGAAGAGAGGAAAAATTCAGAGAGCTTGGCCAGTTAATAGAAGTTGCTTCATTCTCTATTAAGAAAAGAGGGAAAGGAAAATGTCTGGATGGGGATGGTTGCTTTATCTCACCACCTATCACTCAGAAGTCTCTCAGGTCCTATTCCTGGCTGTACTATGAGGAAATAGCAAAAATTGCCAGGGCTGTAACCGGTCAGTCTCAGAAGAAGGTACACACACCCAGAAACCCAAAGCATTTCTTAACCCTGGTTTTCCCCCATGGCCCCAAGAAGGAGAATAAACTCAGAACTTCAAGTCCAAGAATTAATTCTTTCCAGTCTCTTTATCTCCCAAATCTCCAAAAACACTAGAGGTTTGGAAAAAATCACCAACTGGTGGACCCTGGGATATTATCTACCCAAGTCTCTTAACTTCTCAAGCAACATGGATGTTTCATAGGATTGTAGCCACCTCTGATTTGGGGAATCCTCCTAACTTCTTTCCCCTTTACTATAATGGTGAACCACTCTTTCTTTTCTTTTTTTTTTATCTTTCTGACCCCAGCTGGTGCTCATCCACATTCATTTCTAACTTAGGTGACCTTGAGATCTATGTTCTCTGCAAAGCTAGAGCTCTCAATTATCTACTTATCTGTTCATTTGAAAGACTCCCAATTGAATACTTTTGTTCCCCAAAGCTCCCATCCCAATTCCAGAATCTCTTATGCCTTGGCATTGTCAAGGTTTCTGAAATAAGGATAAAAATGTTATTATATATGTGTGTATATATGTACACAATATGTATATAATATATATGTATATAAATTTTCAAGGGTATTTTATTTTTGCAAGCATATGCAAAGATAATTTTCAATATTCATTTCTGTAAGATATCATGTTCCAAATTTTTCTCCCTCTCTTTCTTAGATTCCCCCACCCCAAGATAGCAAGCAATCTGAAATAATTAAATATGTGTCATTCTTTTAAAAATATTTCCACATTTGTCATGCTGTTCAAGAAAAATCAGACCAAAAGGAACAAAGACATGAAAAGAAAGAAAGAAACAAATAAACAAAGATGAAATGCTATGCTTCAATCCACATTCTGTTTCTGTAGTTCTCTCTCTGGTTGCAGATGGCATTTTCCATCCCAAATTTATTGGAATTGCCTTATAATACAATATTGTTGAGAAGAGCCAAGTCCATCCCAGTTGATCATCCCCTAATCTTTTTGTTACTGTGTACAATGATCTTTTGGTTATGTTCACTTCACTCAGCATCAATCATGTAAGCTTTTCCAGACTTTTTTGAAATTAGCCTATGCATCATTTCTTATAGAACAATAATAACAATGTTATTATTATTATTTTTTTGCTAGGGTTGGGCACTCTCCCAGAAATAGTATGAGGCAATGCAAAACACATTGGAGTAGGAATCAGGATATCCTAGTCTTAATTCTGGGATAGAACTATAATATATAAGAACTGTAAGGGACCTTGAGGATCATTTAATACAGTTCCATATATATGTATATACATATTTACAAGTATACATATATATTTACAATTTTAGGGGATGTTTTTCATTATAGAAAAAATGCTAGACTAAGAATCAGAAGACTATCGTTGCTACCTGCTAATACTTCTATGACTCTTAACATTTGCAAACATCCTTTGAAATGGTAGCTTGGTTCAATGGATTCTTTAACTAGTTCTGAAATCAGAATTTCCAGCTCTGGTTTAATTATTTACTATCCTTGTGCAAACAAATCACCCTCTCTGGATCTCAGTTTCCGCACCTGCAAAATGAGGAATTAGATTTGATAAATTTTTAGGTCCTATGATGAGTTAGACTGTCCTATAGGTATTATTTAGACTTCTTTCTGGTAATAAATTTCTATTCCAGAACAAAAGTTTCTTTCTTTTTGCTTCGTCCTCAGATTCAGCTGGTAATGTGAAATCTTCCTACTGTCCAGAAGTCTTCCCTCTGGGGACTGTATCCCTTCCCACTGTACAGAAATTCATGACAACCGAATCAAAATATCCATAAATATTTATTAACAGAAAGAACAGGTGCTGTCCAGCAGGTGGAGGCTAGGTGGCAGAGAGATAAACACCTGCATACCTCAGGGTCCTCGCCACCAGTCATTTTTGCTGACAAGGACAGTTGCTTCAAGCATCTTGACCTTCTTGTACAGGAAGGAATGAGAAAAGAATAGATACAGTTGGAAAAAAACATGTCAGCATCCTTTCTGCTAATTAGTTTTGCAAAAATTGATTTATTTTCTATTTTCTTTCACTGGAAAGCAATCTAAAATTTTATAACTAAAGGATAATTTTTACATTCAAAAGGAAGAGATGAAAAAATCAGCTTCATACTACAGCCTCTCTCAGTCAAGATTTAAATCACTTCACACATGAGCCAGAATCAACAGAGATTAAAATACAGCCAAGGGAAGATTGGAGGAAATTGATCAATCAATCAACAAACATTTATTGAGTTAAAATATCCAGCACTCAAGAGGGGATTTAATCTGGAAGTTCAGGAGAGAGGTCATGGCTAGAGATGTGGGCAGGTATATTTCCAAAGACCTGGAGTTATTTGAATAGATGTGATTGATGATGAAGAGAGTATATGTAGGGGAAAGCAGAGGGATCTGATTAAAGCCCAGGGAAGTCTGTGTTTAAGGAATGGAAGAAAGAATAAGAGATTTTTTTTCTCTTTGGCCCCAGAGGGCAGAACTAGAAGCAATGGGTAGGAGTTTCAAAGAGACAGACTTGAGTTTGAGGCTTATAGAAAGATTTCTTAATTAGTAAAACTGTTTAAGAGTAGAATGGGAGGCCCCAGGAAGTGCTAAGTTCCTTATCACTAGAGCTGTCCAGCCAAATACTAGATAATTCTTAAATGGATATATTGTTCAGAGGAAGAAAAGAAGGAAGGGAGGAAGGAAGGGAGGAAGGGAGAAAGGAAGGGAGGGAGGAAGGAAGGGAAGGAAGGAAAAAGAAAGAGAAAGGGAAGGAGGGAGAGATGGAGGGAAGGAGAAAGGAAGGGAAGGAGAAAGGGAAGAAAAGAGAGAGGGAAGGAGGGACAGAGGAAGGGAGGGAGGGAGAAAAGGAGGAAGAGGCATTTATCAAGTAGCCTACTATGTGCCAAACACTGTGCTAAATACTTTACAAATATTATCTCATTTGATTCTTAAAATAATCTGGGAGCTATCATCCCCATTTTACAGATGAGGAAGCAGAGGTAGGCAGAAGTTGCCTAGGGTCACACAGCTGGTAAGTGCCAAAAGCCACATTTGAACTCAGATCTTCAATGTCTCCTTGAATATGCCCTTTCTTTCATTTGACACTGCTTACTGGAGGTCCTTATCAGTTCATGCCTTGGTTTTTGCAATATCCTGCTGATGGGTCTGCCTCCTTTCAAGTCATTCCCCACTCCAATCTAGCCTCTGGTTAGCCACTAAATTGATTTTCCCAAAACATGGGTCTGACTATGTCATATCCTAACCCTTCTCTCCCCACCAGTGTCCTACTTCCACACTCACACAATAAACTTCAGTGGTTTCTCAGTGCCTTCAGGAGCAAATACATAATCCTTTGTTTGACATTCAAAGTCCTTCACAAATTAGTCCCCTGAATATTTGATCAAGTGACACTGGTCTTTTGGCTGTTACACTAAAAAGACACTCCTTTTCAGGGCTACAGGCATTCTTTTGGCTGTCTCCTATGCTTGGCCAATGCTCTCCTTTGACTCTGACTATTGACCTCCCTGGCTTTCTTTAAATCCCATTTAAAATTCCACCTTGGGTGGGAAGCCTCCCTTAGGCTTTCCTAATTTCAGTTCCTTCCATACATTATTTCCCATTTTACCTGTAGAAAGGTTCCTTTGTATATATTTATTTGTTTATCATTTATTAGATTATTGAGGATTCTTGTCTCTTTTTGTTCCCAGAGCTTAACATAGTGCCTGGCATATTGTAGTTGCTTAATAGGTATTTGGATTGGCAGCTCAGAAATACCTGAGTATAATATCTTAAGGTCAAGTTGAATATAGGAAGTCATGAAATTCTAAACCCAAGAAAATGGTGGTCTAAGCTGACTCATTCATAATGTTCAGGTGGATTTTGTTTTTGTTGTAAATAAAAATCTTTGGTCAGCTCTCTTCTCTTTTGTATGTTTTCAGTCTTGGTAATTTAATTTGCTTTGATGTCTTTAACAATTGGGCAGCTAGGTGGAAAGATTGTAGTGCCTAGACTTAGGAAGGTTTGAATTCAAATCTAGCCTTAGACCTTTACTAGCTGTGTGATCCTGGATAACTCACTTTACCCTGTTTGCCTCAGTTTCCTCATTTTTAAAATGAGCTAGAGAAGGAAAAGGCAAATCACTCTTACCTTTGCCAAGAAATCCCAAATGGATTACAAAGAATCAGACATTACTGAAATGAGTGAACAGCTTCAACAATCATCTCTATGCTAATGATTCTCAGTTCCTTACTCTTGACTTTCTTCCAGCTTTAAATCCATGCACTCAATTATCTAGATATCGTTTCTACCTGGCACTCAATATGTCACAATCTAAGTTAATGCCCTACCCTCCCTAATTTGTTCCTCTTGTTAGCTCCCATCTTCAAATTGATTATCTCACATTTATCAGAAATCATTGGTCACCAAGTCCTGTTTTTTCTGTCTCTGTAAGATTTCTCATTCTCACATCCCATCTGGACTACTGAAGTTATATATTTTTATAGTATTTTGTTTTTCCAAATATATGCAAAGATAGTTTTCAACATTTACTTTTGCAAAACCTTATATTGCAAATTTTTATCCCTTTCCTACTCTCTCTTTCCCCAAGACAGCAAGAAATCTGATATAGGTTAAATATGTGCAGTTCTTCTAAACATATTTCTGTACTTGTCATACTGCACAAAAATATCAGACCAAAAGGGAAAAACACAAGAAAGGAAAAAAAATCCAAGCAAACAACCAACTCAAAAAGGTGAAAATACTATGCTTTGATTCATATTCAGTCTCCATAGTTTTCTCTCAGATATGATTGGCATTTTCCATCACAAGTCTATTGGAATTACTTTGAATCACTTCATTGTTGAAAAGAGCCAACTCCATCACAGTTGATCATATAATCTCATTGCTGTTGTGTATAATGTTCTCTTGATTCTGTTCACTTTATTCAGCATCAGTTCATGTAAGCTTTTCCAGATCTTTCTGAAATCAGCCTGTTCATCATGAAATTATATTCTGATAGTACTCTCCATCTCAACTCTATTTATCATTTATACTGCTAATAAGTAGTATTTTGTAAACATAAATATAATTACATCACTTCTCTGATTCTCTGTTGTTCATTTCCTTTCTTTGGCATTCAAGGAGCTTCATAAGCTGACTCTACCTTCATTATCTTTTGAACTTCATATTTTATTATTTCCCAATAGATATTTGATGTTTTTACATATTCTTGATGATCTAGCCAAATTAGGCTACTCTCATTCCTTGGAAAACCTTTTGTACTTTTTCAGTTCTGTGCCTTTGCTTACGTAATTCTTCATGGCTGAAATGACCTCACTTTCCCTTGTGATTATATTGATATTCTTTTTGTATTGTTCGGTCCATGACCCCATTTGGGGATCTTCTTGGAAGAGACACTGAAGTGATTTGCCATTTCTCTCTCCAATTCATTTTACCAATGAGAAAACTGAGGTAAATAGGGTCACACAGCTAGTAACTGTGTGAGGCCAGATTTAAACTTAGATCCTTCCAACTCTGGGCCCAGTGTTCTATCCATTGTACTGCTCTACTTGCCAGGATTGAATTCCTACCCATTTTTAAAAGATAAAATTCAAAAGTCATCTTTATGAAGTGTCCCCAGATTAACCAATTTAGTCCTTATCTTTTCTGTCTTGGGCCACATAAAACATTTTCCATTTCTTTTAAAAAAAATCAAACTTGGGATTTCACTGGTAGTTGGAACTCTTATTATGGATCGTCTACCAATTGCAATGTAATTAAGTAACTCCCTAGCAACTTTGAGTTTCTTGGGACACAGAAATTAAATGACCTGAGGTTGCATAGTCAATATATGTCAGCATGGGGCTTGACTCCATGTCTGCCTTATCATGAGACTGACTTTTTTTTTATCCACTATGAAATCCATATAAAAGAAAGTTTGGGGGCCTGTCTAAATATGTATAGATATAGCTAATTTAGTGATATGGATTGTTATAGTCTATAGCTTGGCTCACTTTAGCCAGACATGTCTGCATTGTTTGTAACCTAACTGGGAGGCAGGGACTATATCCAAAAAACTTATTGGGCTTCAATTATATCTGTCACCCCTAAAATATCTCGTCTAGGGGTATGATGTTTAGTTTCAGAAGGAAATTCACTTTTCTTCATGCTTAAAAAGGAGAAATCAGTTCTTTGCTTACACTCAACAGCTTAGCTCCTTCCTACCAAAGGCTAATTACAGAAAACAGCATTACAAAAAACATATAGTGAATATACCTATTTATCTAAACAGAATAACAAACAAATCAAAGAAACTCTACAGATTAGAATATAGCACAGAAATAACAAAAATAAATTAACTTTTTATCAGGGAGCAAGAATAAGATCTTAGCTCAAATCAGGAAAGAATGAATGATCTCACCTAGAGAGAGAGTTCATTCATAGTAATTTTGAGAATTGCAAGCCTTGAAGGTTAAGGGGCATTCTGAGGCATTTAGTTCCCATTTATGTCTGGGTCTCTGAGGAAACCAATCAACCATTCTAAAGTCTTTCTCTGTCATTACCTTCCTGAATTTCCTCTCTACATATATGTGTCTCTGCAACAAACTGAAGTCCCTTACATGAGTATGTAGTATTACATTCTTATGAGCCAATCATGAGTGTTATTTCCTTCTATGTATGCAACACGAAATACAAGATTGCCTCTCCACAAAATTGTCTCAGGTTTGGACAAAAAGGGATCACATTTATAATTCTGAACCTCACTTGTGATATTGTGTTCAATAGTTATGTGTTTGATTCTTACTCACTTTACTAGACACAAAGTTCCATGAGGCCAATGACTATTTCTTCTTTTTTAAAAATTTCTAAAATATATTTTTATTTATTTCATTAAATATTTCCCAATTACATGTAAAAAACTTTAACATTTATTTAAATTTTTTTGAGTTCCAAATTTTCTTTTTCCTTCCCTCTCATACCTCCTTGAGAAGGCAAGCAATTTAATATCAATTATACATGTTAAGTCATGAAAAATATATTTCCACATTAGTCATGTTACAAAAGAAAATACAGACAACAAAAAAGAAAAAAACCAAAAAGCATGCTTTGATTTACATTCAGAATTCTTCAGTTCTCTCTCTGAAGGGAGATAGCATTTTTCATCATGTGTCCTTTGGGATTGTCTTGGATCACAATGAATGGGTTTTTTAATCAAAATTTTACATATTTCTTAGAGATTCTGATCAGCACAATGATCAGCCACAATTCCATAGGATTCATGACAAAGCATGTTGCCTACCTCCAGATAGAAAAGTGAGAGACTCAGAATACAGATTGAGACTTTTTTTTTTGATCATGGTAAACAAAAGAATTTAGTTTGCTTGGCTATATTGTGTTTGTAATAGGTTTTATATTAATTACTTTTTTGATAGAGATGATGAGGCTCTGAATGATGTTTTAGACAGAGAAAAACTAAAGAATTGATCCCTTGGATGCCCATCAGTTGGAGAATGGCTGAATAAATTATGGTATATGAATGTTATGGAATATTATTGCTCTGTAAGAAATGACTGGCAGGACGATTTCAGAGAGGCCTGGAGAAACTTGCATGAACTGATGCTGAGTGAAATGAGCAGAACCAGGAGATCATTATACACAGCAACAACAATATTACATGATGATCAATTCTGATGGACATGGCTCTCTGCAACAAAGAATTGTCTCAAACCAGTTCCAATTGTTCACTGAAGAAGACCATATACACCCAGAGAGAGGGATATGAAACATGAACCACAACATAACATTTTCATGCCCTCTATTGAGGTTTGCTTGCATTGTGTTTCCTTTCTCTGATTTTCTTTTTTTTTCTTGTAGATAGAATTTTTCTTGCACAACTTGTCAAGTATTTCAACATTATTAACATGTAGTGGACTTCCTGCCATCTAGGGGAGGGGAGGAGACTGGGGGTAAAATTTGTAATGGAAAGCTTTGTAAAGATCAATGCTGGGGAACTACCTAATAGAGATAACTCTCTAATAGAGATCTTGAGGCAAGCTGAGGAAAGGCTCTGATAGAGATCAGTTTAGATCCATGCTCCCATTCTCCAGGGAGATTGTCCAGTCTGAAATCCAAGTTATGTCAAACTTCTGAGACTCATCCTCTACACTAAACTGATCTCTATTAGAGTCTTTTCTCTCCATGCCTCAGAGATCAATCCTTTAGTTTCAGTCCAAACCAGCATTCAGGACCTCATCACTGTGGAGAGGATTTTAGGATCCCGGGACCAGGGACACAGGGGGTCCCCACTTAGAGGGAAACCAAGTCAGTGCCCTTCCCTGCTTGTCTCAGGGAGTAACCTTATCTGTTTCAGGGGTTCTCTGTCAATCTATGCCTTATTTATAATTCTGGTTTCTGGGAGCCTTGGAAATAGATATGATATCCCAAGATTTTATTATCCATTTCCTTCCTCTACTACCTGTTATTTCCACCCTGCCTACTCATGGCTCACCATACTTTGATATTGTCTTCTTGGTGTAAATTATGATTCACCATAAGAGATGAATTTTAGATCATCTTGTATGATTGGTATTGTTTCAGTTTGAGACTCCCAAGCTAAAGTTTCAGGAGTGGCTCCTCCTTTTTTCTGTCAGTTGCAAACATAAGATCATGTTCTATTATTCCTGGTCTCCCCCCATAGCTAATCCACCTCGAATGTGCTTAACCCCTAATTCCTATGGGATAAGGGAAGAGACATTTACCAGTCTTGTTATTATTCCTGAGAAAATGCAGACCACAAGCCTGAAGTAAATTATTCAGCAGCAAATTCTCATAAAAGAAAAGGAGTTTTTCTTTAAAAAAAAAGAAAAGAAAAAAAGAACAAACAATAATATAATTGTCATGGGATTTAGCCCGATCAGGTGTGAGTAAGTTGTTCATTTTTCTATTTTATAAGAAAAAAAGAACTATTCATTTAGGAAAAAGTAATCATTTTTGGGTTTAGACACAAACAGATAAGAGTATGAAAAGAATAAATTTCTTTGATGTTGCCACTGATACTGAGTCTAGACAGCTTTGGAAGGCAACCTTAGCAGGCTGTGCTTTACAAACAATATTGGGAGCAAAGGAAGCCTAGAGGGAGGGATGGGAAGGAAGAGAAAGAAGGTATTTCATAGGATGAGTCTTTGTAGTCCAAATCTTTAAATCTTGCCAAGAAAAGAATAAGGCATACATCTAAGGATATGAATTTGCTTTGAATTTTTACTAACACCTCCATCCCCAATTCATTCCCAATTCATTTGCACCTCATTCCCTCTTTGGGGCTTTAATTGTTGGGGTCTGCTGCCTTGGAAACTTCTGAGTTTTTATTTAATAAGGAGCCAGGGGTTTGGGAGATGTATAAAAAAGAGATCTTTGAAACTCCTTCTTCTCATAACTTTTATCTCCACTGCTTATTCAAGAAAAGATCCCCAAAAGAATACAGAATAATGTCATTTTTGCCTGGTCTCCATACAAGGGAATGCAGGGGTATTTCTAAAAATGAGAGGGATGGTGCAGGGAATATTGTAAAAAAGAATGCCAACCAATGCTAAATTAGGTGCTTGAATGAAGCCACATTGATTTCATTAAATTTTAATCAATTTGATTAACAAACATATATTAAACACCTGCTATGTACAAAGTATTGTGCTAGGGATTGGAGAACATAAAAATATTAAAAACCAAATAGTCTCTGTGTAGTCTGTAAGTGCCATCTCTCTGTCTCTTTTTCTCTTCTATCCCTTTCAACAAGAAAGGGGAGAAAGTTGAAAATCTCCAGATTGTCCTGTCTCCATCCTCTGGGCTGGAGATTCTGATCATATCATTGGGATGGATAGGGTGGGATTTGCTTTTCTAGTCCTCTTCCCTCAGCATTTTCTCTCTAGATGGTGGAAGAACTGTCTAGCATTAAAGTTTGTCAAGGTAACTTTGGCAGGGAGGTACACCAAGTGATGACAACTAATAAAAATGAAAGACTGACTTGATTACCAATGAGGAGTGAGCTTCTAATTTATATATTTTATGAAACATGAATTCCCCCCAGATCTGAGTACCTCAGTACACTCAGAAGGAATTTACTTTCATACTCAGCAAGATAATGGAAAACAAATTTTATATGAATTGATGATTAAAAAAATCAGTGTATAAGGAATGACTCATGTAACATAGTATAAATTTCTAAGAAGAAAACAATTTCTATGTGCAAAGAGAGAGAAGTGGAAAGAGAGAAAGAGAGAAGATGCTCAGCTTCTTGTTTGTGCAGCCAATTCCACTTGCCTGGTGTTTCTCTATTGGCTTGTGATTCTCTTTGGATGCTGAATTCTGGCGGCTATTGCCAATGTATGCAGGGTATATCTGATCTCCCCAGAAGAGGCTCTCCTGTCTCTATGCCATCCATCTCTAAGGGATCTCAAAATAGCAAGGGATCTCAAAAAGAGAGGCTGTTAGGTCTCAGCCTCTTTAGAACAAAATCCCTCAAGCATTATAATGCCCCTCTCCTAGAAAGCTGTTGCATTTTCATTAATTCTGGAAGATCATGTCTGGTGTCATTCCAATTGTTCAGTGAAGAAAGCCATATACACTCAGAGAGAGGGATATGAACATGGACCACAACATAACACTTTCATGCTCTCTCTATTGATGTTTGCTTGCATTGTGTTTCCCTTCTCAGATTTTTTTTCTTGTAGACACGATTTTTCTTGCACAGCAAGATAAGTGTGGAAATATGCACACATATATTCGATTTGTCAAATATTTTAACAAAATTAACATGTAGTAGACTTCCTGCCATCTAGGGGAGGGGTGGGGACTAGGGGGGAAATTTGTAATGGAAAGCTTTGTAAGGGTCAATGTTGAAGAATTACCCATACATATGTTTTGCAAATAAAAAGCTGTAATAAAAAAAAAAAAAGATCATGTCTGGTGCTATGCCAGTTTTCAGGGAGCACATATTTTGCACAGGGAACACATCTTATATGCACAAATAAGTAAAGAGAGGGAATTTTGAAGACTGATACAAACTGGAAAGATCAGGAAATCTCAGATTAGATAGCTCTAGAGGTGGCTCCTATACTGAGTCTTGCAGTAAACTAAGGATTCTAAGAGATGATGATGAAGAGAGTGTATATACCAAATTGGGATATGCTCTGGTATGAAAGACAGAGAATTAAAGGTAGAATAAGTCTGGAAAGGTTGGTTGAAACTCAATTTTGGAGAGCTTAAATTTTTTTTTTCCAAATACATTTTCCAATTCCAATTGTAAAAACAATTTTTTTTGGCTGATGTAATTGGGGTTACTTGACTTGCTTAGGGTTACACAGCTAGGAAGTGTTAAGTGTCTGAGGCCAGATTTGAATTCAGGTTCTCCTGACTTCAGGGCTGGTGTTCTATCCATTGTACCACCCAGCTGCCCCCAAAACAATTTTTACATTAAAAAAATTGAGTTCCAAATTTTCTCTTTCCTGACCCTCCCTTGAGACAGAAAACAATTTGATGAAGTGTGTAGTCATATAAAATATATTACCATATTCATTCATTTTGTGGAAGAAAGAACAGACCAAAACAACAATAACCCAACTCAGAAATACACACGCAAAAATAAAGTAAAAAAAAATAGTAGGCTTCAATCTGCTTTCAGATTCCATCAATTATTTTTCTGGGGTGAATAGTATTTTTCCCCTAAGGCATTTGGGGTTATGTGACTTGCTCAGGGTCACATAGCTAGGAAGCATTAAGGATAGTATTTTTTATAAGTCTTTTGGAATTGCCTTAGATCTACGTATTGCTCAGAATAACTAAGTAATTGTATAATATTACTGTTACTGTATACAATGTTTTTCTAGTTCTATTTACTTTTCTTTGCACTGGGTTTTTTTTTTTTCTGAAAACATCTTGATCATTATTTCTTGTAGCACAATTGAATTATGGATTCCCATAATTTCTAAATCTTTGTCACCACAAAATGAGCCATTATAGAAATTTTTGTACAGATAGGCCCTTTTCCTTTTTTAAAAAATCTCTTTTGGATACAGACCTGGCAGTAGTATTGCTAAGTTAAAGAGTATACACAATTTTGGAGCCTTTTGTTCATAGTTCTGAATTGCTTGGAGAGCTTAAAAACCTTTTTGGGGGTTTATATTTCTTATTCTTATATAATCTTAATTTCTAAATACATCTTCCTCTTTCCTATGCAAAGAATATAAAAGAAAGAAAGAAAAAAAGCAGTCCAGCAAAACCAGCCAATACATTAATTCTGTTTGACTATAAATACACTTGCATTTTCTCAGCTCTTTCCTTGGGGCAATCCTGATCATTGTAATTATAGTTAATCATAATGTTTGACTTCATTTTTTCTCTTTTCTTTTACATTGCTGTAATCATCATGTATATTGCTTTCCTAGTTCTGCTTATTTCATTCTGTATTAGTTCATATAATTCTTCTCATGCTTTTTTGGTATTCTAAATATTCATAATTTACAATGGCACATAACATTCAGCCATGTTTCTGTGCCATAATTTATTTAGCCATTTGCCAAATAATGGGCCCAACTTTGTTTCCATTTCTTTGCTACCACACAAAATGTTCTAATTTTTTTGATATATATGTGACTTCTATGTCTTTGATTTCTTTTGCACTATGTGTCTAGCAGTGTGGTCTTGGGATCAAGAAGTATAGACATTTTAGACACTTTAAAATGTATAATTACAAATTGTTTTCTAGAATAGTTTGATCAATTTGCATTTCCAACTAGAGTATACTATTATTTCTATCTTTATAAAACTCCTTCAACATTCTGTCTTTTCCCACTTGTGTTTTTCTTATTATTATTGATCTGGAGTAATCTTTTATAGTATTTTGCTATTCTTTTGATATTTGTCTTTCATATTCTTTGACCACTTATTCATCAGGGAAGTATTATTGTTCTTATATATTTGTGTTAATTTCCTATCTATATTAGATATTATACCCTAATTAGAGATAATTAATGCAAAGGTTTCCCTCAATTAAGTTTTCCTTATTATTCTGACTGCATTGATTTTCTTTCAGTTCTTTAATTCCATGTAATCAAAATTAACTATTTTATCTTTCATAACTACTTTTTTCTCTTGTTCAGTTAGTCTTCCCTTGATACAATTGTTATATGTATAATATTGTAAAATTGTATGTATATGCATATATATAATATGTGTATGTATACATATATATTTTATACACATATATGTCATAGTTGTATTCTGATTTGGTTCTCTTCTAATCTTTTTGTGTTGTGACATTTTATATTCAAGTTACAGATCTATTTTGAGTTTATTGTGGCATATGGTATAAGATGTTGGTCTAAACTTAATTTCTGCCAAGCTGCTTTGCAATTTCTTAGCAGTTTTTGTCAAATAAAGTCTTCTTCCCTAAAGTAACTGATATACTTCCATTTACTGGATCTTGGGTTATTGAGTTTTATTGTTCCATTAATCTTGCACATTGTTGTTCATTCATTTCAGTTGTGTTTGATTCTTTCTGACCCAATCGGTGTTTTCTCAGCAAAGTTACTAGAATATTTTGTTATTTCCTTCTCCAGCTCATTTTGCTGATGAGGAAACTGAAGCATGGGGTTAAGTGATTTGCCCAGTGTAACATAGCTGTCAAGTGTCTGAGGCCAGATTTGAATTCAGAATGATGTACTCATATTTGAGCTCCAGGCCCAACATTTTATCCGCTTTGCTACCTACCTGCCCATTCCTTTGATTTACTTTTGCATTTTTCAACTAGTACCAAATAGTTATTTGATGATTGCTGCTTTATAGTTAGAGGGAGGTCTGGATGTGATATTACCCATTCATTTATACTTTTTAATTTTTTTCTTTTGCAATTCTGAACCTTTTGTCCTTCCAAATTAATTTTTTTTAATATTTTCATCTAGCGGTATAATGACTCCCATCCCAGTAGTTTTATGAATATAGAACTAAATCTGGGAGTAGATTTAGGTAGTATCACAATTTTGGTGCCTTATAATGACCAAAACCAAAGATTAATGCTTCAATTGTTTTATTCATTCTTTAGGACATTTTGTAACTCTATGTATGTCTAGGATGTGATTTATGTAAATCTTGAGTGAGAAAGATTTCATCTTTCTATTACTTCCTCCTTGATTTTAATATTGTCATGATTTTTGGTGAACCTAATTTGTGTCCTATTAGTTACTGAAGCTATTAATTTTTCTCAGTTTGCTAATCATGTAGGCTTTTCTAAGTAAACTGTCATTTTATCACTAAATGTGTATAATTATGTCTCCTCTTTGCTAGCCTTTTATGCCTTTAATTCCTTTCTCTTTTTTTATTGCTCTTGCTAGAACTTTCCAAGTTTTCCTAGTTCTTACTAGAACTAGGGGAAGAGGATATCTTTAGCTTTCTTCTTATTGAAAAATCATCTAGTACTTTCCTTCTCCTCTTTTTGTGTCTAATGATATTAATATTTGCTTTGGGGTGTTTATGTTTTAAACATGATTATTCAATTATTTTCCTAATGTTGAACCATCCTTGCATCTCTGTTATAAATTTAACTTGTCCACAATGAATAATTTAAAAAGCATATTCTGTAGTCTTTTAAAAATTTTATTGAGGTATTTTGAACAAATTTTTTTCTTAATTTTTTTTCCTTCCTTGGCTTAAGTATTAGGATTATATTTGTCTCATAATTGAATTAAAATATTTTCCTTTTCAATTTTTAAGAATACTTTGTATAGCATAGATATTAAGTAATCTTAGAACATTTGCTAGAATTGACTTATATGTAAATCTGTTTGGATTAGATTTTTTCTCTTTTTGATTTTCTAAAATTGGATTAATTTTCTTTTCATTTTGTTATTTGAAATTTTTATCATCAATACTGTTTCTTTTAAAATATCCTTTTTTGCATATAATTTTATGTAGTGAGTTCTGATAAGTCTTTCTATTTCCTCTGTTTGTTGTGATTTTTGCCTTATAATTTTCATATTAGCAAGTTTATTTTCCTCCCCTTTTGAGCATGTTAGCTAAAAACATCAATTTTGTGACTCTTTTCAGAAAACTATATTTTAGCCCTCTTAATGTTCTAATTTTTTTTTTTTTTTTTTTGCTAAGCAGTTGGGGCCAAGTGACTTGCTCAGGGTCACACAGCTAGGAAGTGTTAAGTGTTGGAGGATACATTTGAACTCAGGTCCTCCTGACTTCAGGGCTGGTGTTCTATCCACTGAGCCACCCAGATGCCTTCATGATTTTTTTTAAATTATCTTTCTCTTCTAATTTTTAAGATTTTTTTGTGCTTATTTTAGATCTGTTTGTTTATTTTCTAACATTTAAAATTACATGCTTGGTTTGCAACTTCTTTTAAAAATAGATTATTAATGTATATTTTGAGGGCTGTATTTTTTTTACCCTCTGAGATCTGTTTTAGCTATATCCTAAATGCTGGTTTATTGTTTCATCATTATCACTCTATTTCCCATAATTATTAGTTATTTTTCTTATTTGTTCTTTGACCAATTCATTATTGGGTATGTAATTATTAAATCTTCATTTGGATCAGTACTTTTTGCTTGTTAGCTGTATTAGTTATAAGTTCTATTATATTTTTATATTAAAAGAATATATATGATATTAAAAAAGAATGTTTCAGAGAGAAAATATGGAGACAATGCAAATTGAAGCATACCATTTTTACCTTTTTGTTTTGTTTGCTTTTACTTTCTCATGTTTTTTTTCTTTTGTTCTGATTTTTCTTTCACAACATGACTAATATAGATATATGTTTTAAATGATTATACATGCACAACCTATTTAGATTGCTATCTTGGGGAGGGGAGAGATAAGGGAGGAAGGGAGAAAAAATTTGGAACTGAAAATCTTACAAAAATGAAATGTTGAAAACTATCTTTACATGTAGTTGGAAAAATAAAATACAATTGAGAAAAAAGGAATGTGTTTAGTATTTATGCTTCTTAACATTTATAATATGTGTATTATAGCAATCTGTTATTTTGCAATTCAGTCAAATTTTTCTTTATGAATTTAAGTTCTATGCACTTTATTGCCTATGTGTTGAATACTGATACCAGTTCATTATCTGTGATTCCCTTAAATTGGATGTACTTTTATGACTTTATCACTGGATGTTGTGACTTCTAATAGCATAATTGCTATTTTGGAATTACTGAATGCATGATGAACTTTTTTCCAGCCTTTCATTTTCCTTTTGTATGTATTTTTATTTTTTAGACATATTTTTATACCAGTAATCATTGAGTTTAATTTTCTTTTTTATTCTACCCCTCCCTTTAGTGTTATTGTATCATTTAATCTATTCACATTTAAAGTTCGAATTTGCTAGGCTTGTGTTTTCCTTGATTTATTTTGTATTTATTTTTATCTTCTATATCTTTTAAGTCAGTACTATATCTCTCTGATTGGCTTTGCTTATCCTCTTAGCTAGAAGTCCACATGCATTTTCTTCCTATTTATCTACTTTCTTCCAAGTTCTTAGAAATTTACTTAAATTTTTTGTCTGTCTTTGTCTATTTCTCCCTTCCTCCCTCCCTTCTTCCCCACTAAAAATAAAACAACCACAACAATTTTGTGTTCTCTTATGCAAAGTGAAATGAATAGAACCAAGAGAACATTGTACACAGCAACAACAAGATTATATGATAATCAATTCTGATGGATGTGACTTTTCAACAGCAAAGTGATTCCAATGGTCTTGTGATGGAGTGAGCCATCTGCACCCAGAGAGACTGTGGAGAATGAATGTGGATCATAGCATAGTATTTTTTACCTTTTTTGTTATTGTTTGCTTGCATTTTGTTTTCTTTCTTATTTTTTCCCTTTTTGATCTGATGTTTCTTGTGCAGCATGATAATTATGGAACTCTGTATAGAAGAGTTGCACATGCTTAACATATATTGGATTACTTGGCATTTAGGGGAGGGAAGAGGGAAAAGGGAGGAAGAAAAAAATTTGGAACACAAGGACATTGAAAACTATGCATATGTTTTGAAAATAAAAAGCTTATAAAAACAAATTTGTCTTCTCTTTGCCTATGCCTATTCCCTCAAAATTTTCCCCCTGCTTTCTAGCATTTCTAGAACTAAAAGAATAATGGTACAATGTGCATTCTTGTTTTACTCCTGATCTTATTGGAAAGTCCTCTTAACATTTCCCCATAACAGATAATGCTAGCTCTTTGTTTTTCAAGAAAGTTACTATTTATCATATTAAGGATTATCGTATATGACATGGGCTCAATGCCCTTCAGAATCTTTGTTGTCCTACTCTGGACATTCTCCAGCTTAACAATGTCATGCCCAGAACTGAACTCAACAGTCCAGATTCATTTATTATTATGCTCTAAGTTTTTGTCAAATTTGTTTTTCTACAACTATTAATAAAATCATGTGATTTTTTATTGTTTTTATTATTAAAATGATCTGTTAAGTTTATGAGAAGCATCATGGTAGAGCAGATAGTTAAGCTGACAGAGTTGGGAAGACCTACACTCAAGACCTGCCTCAGATATTGATTGTATGAGTGAGTGGTTCTGGACAAGACACTTAAGTTTTCTCAGGCTCAGTTTCTTCATTTGTAAAATAGGGATGATAATAGCACCTACCTCATAGGATTATTGTGAGTAACAAATAAGATAATGTATATTAAGCACTGTGCACATTTTAAAGGATTATATTAATTTTACCTATTATCATCTAAGCTATAGTTCTATATTCCTTTTAAAAATACTTTTATGCATGTGCTTTGTTTTACATTACAAACATTTACAAATTACTTGAATTTCATGAGGTCTCTTGTAACAAAGTAGAAATTAGAGGACATACAATATTTCACATTTTAGCATTCCCACCTTTCTTTAAAAATATAAAAGGAAATTTCTTGTAACAAATATGCATAGTCAAGCAAAACAAATTCCTTCAATATCTACATACAAAAATATTTAAAGTTAGATTACTGTGAATAATGAATCCCCTGAAGTAACTGTGTGCATTCAACTTTGCACTATTCAAAGTTATAATTATGTAAAAATATGGTAATTGGTTCCAGCTCAATGGAAATATGCAGTGTAGATTCAAATAATATGATCACTTCAGGGGATTCATTATTCACATTAATTGGGACCTAACTGTATTTTTCATTCAGTACTCTGAATCCAAAAAAAGGAAGTGAGATTAGTCTGGAATGACCTGTTTTTGATGATATCATGCTAGTTCTTTATATTCACTTGCCTTTCATCTCATCATCTATTCTTTCTATAGTTTTCCCAGGAATTGAAGTCAAGCTCTCTGACTGAGTTTATGAGCTCTTTTCTCTTTTCTTTAAAATAAAATCATGACAATCTTTGCCTCCACTCTTGTGGAATGTTTCATTTTCCATGATTTTTCAAATATCACCAACAGTGGCTTAGCAACCACACCTTAGCGACCATTATGTATGTCTAAGGATGGATATAGTTTATATATCTGCCATAAAATTCATGTAGGATTTGAATTCATCCAGGAAGCTAGGTGCTCTCCCTGACTTTTCTTGGATAACAACTCCCTTTTAGTCACTTTTCTTCTGTCAGTGCAAAGGTCACTCTCCCAGGCAGAGAAGCAAAATGAGAATTAAGCAGCTCTGCCTACATTTTGTTGTCAGTTGTCATTGCTCTATCTATCCCAGGCAGAGATCCTTTTTTGATTCTTCTTTCTCTCTTAATATTGCTTAAAATAAATTTGCTCCCCAGCTGTGAAACATTTTTGGTCCATCTTTGGCAGCAAGATAGTACAATAAATAGAGTGCCAGGCCTGGAATCAGAAATACATTAGTTAAAATCTTGTCTCAAAGATTTACTAGCTTTGTGACTTTGAGCAAGTGACTTAATCTCTGTTTGCTTCAGTTTCCTCATCTGCAAAATGGGAATAATAACAGAATTTACACTTATAGGGTTGTTGTAAAGATCAAATGACATAATAATTATAAAAGATTTATTGCAATGGCAGTTACTTGGTGCAGTGGAGAAAGTGCCAGCCCTGGCCAAGAGAACCTGGGTAAAAAATTCAGCTTCAGATGCTTCCTACCTATGTGATCCTGGGTAAGTCAATCCTGTTTACCTCAATTTTCTCATCTGTAAAATGAGCTGGAGAAGGAAATGGTAAACCACTTCAGTAGCTTTGCCAAGAAAACTCCAAATAAACGACTCAATAGCCACAATACTTAGCACAATATTTGACACAAAGTAAGTGCTATTTAAATTTTAGCTATTGTTATCATTATCAATATTACTAATAGAATTTGACCCCAGGCAAGTCACAAAACCTGTTTGCCTCAATTTTCTCATTTATAAAATGGGAATATATAATAACAGCACTTACTTCCCAGAATTATGAGAACCAAATGAGATGATAATTATAAAGATTAGCACAATGCCAGGGCACATAGTAAACACTAGATAAATGCTAACTATTATTTTCATCATTATTATTATTTTGTCCTTGGCTTCCCATAAAGCCCCAGCTTATTCTTAGCTTCATAGTTTTTATCCTCTGCCTGGATTGTACTTTTTCCCCATCTCTACTTCTTAGAATTTTTAGTTCCTTTTAATATTTCCTTTATGATACATTCTTAAAGGGGACCAATTCTAATTCCTCTAGCTATTGGTGCCTTTCCTGTCACAATTACCTTATATGTATAACACTACTACTGTGTTGGTGAACAGGCAAACAGAGAAGTCATTCACTTTATTCTCCCTCATGTTTGTGGAGGCAGAGCTACTATCCCCATACTCATTTCTCCCTTGGAAAAGCTCATTCATTTTCTCCACTCCCTTTTGGAAATGTGGTTTACAGTCAAATAGGGCCACATAATAAAAGATAAATGCAGTAGACTAATTAGCCTAATCAGTTACCCTTTTTATTATTGCCTAACTTAATTCTAACTTAAGCTGGATAGAAGCATTCTCTTTACTCCAGAAAGCTGTTAAAAATCAATCAATTCCATTTCTCTTTCAATTTGAGCTTTTAAATGACAGATGCTGGTGAAATGATCATTTAAATCTTTTGCTCTCTGAATTTTCCAATTGCTTTCTTTAACTTTAGATCTCAGTGCCAATACATAGTTTAACAACTAGCTATGATTTTAATAGAATGGAAATTAAGAAAAAAACCCCTCCAAACATCCATGCCTTCACGAGAGAGAGAGAGAGAGAGAGAGAGAGAGAGAGAGAGAGAGAGAGAGAGACTGAGACCTCTTCTTCTTTCTAGGAACAGTAGAATATGGAAAGGAAAAAGAAGGCTTTGCACCATGAACTAGAATCAAATACCTCACTAACAGTTATCCATCATCTTAACATCCAGCTACAGTGTGCTACAATAAACTATTTTGCTTCAATAAACTTTACTGAATCTTGTTCCCTCTCTCATAAAGTTGTCTGGAATCTGTGTGATAGATTTCTCAGTTTCTACTGCCTGCTTTTGGTAGTTTCTTTTCTCATCAAGGTAAAATCCCAATCTCTAGCTGGGAGCAAGGAATTAATTCCACCACTTTCCCAGAAACTGCTACAGACAGAGATGCCCATCCATCACTGACCTCCAATTCCCTCTGCAGTGAGGTGTTACATATTAATTTTATTTTTTCTTATCTTGTGGATTCAGCTTTAGGTACTTTATATTCATCAAACATTTTTTAAAAAGTTTTTAGATGGGAATTAGTTGTGAAAAACAACTATTCCAACACTTCACACATCTTATA
Organism: Myrmecobius fasciatus; assembly: GCA_023553655.1. Taxonomy (NCBI): domain Eukaryota; kingdom Metazoa; phylum Chordata; class Mammalia; order Dasyuromorphia; family Myrmecobiidae; genus Myrmecobius; species Myrmecobius fasciatus. The sequence goes on along the minus strand of JAJPUD010007958.1, from coordinate 56,578 downwards.
AACTCCATTTCTAGTTTCTCAAGATCTATCTGAATGCCCCCATCTCCTTTCTTATGAAGTCTTCTGCCATAGCGGTAGCCCATTTTGGGTTCTTCCCTTTCCTCATATTCCATTGAGTGATTTATTTTTTCTTGTGTTTATTGAAAGGCGGGTGGGATATAGGAAACACTCAATTTTTAATGAATCCCAACACTGCTATTTACAACCTGCATGACCTTAAGCAAGTCATTTTTGTCTCTGGCCCTCAGTTTTTTTTTTTCCTTTATAAAATGAGGAAAATTAATTTTCTGATACATTGTTTAATGGAAAGGGTTTTGGAGTCAGTGATTCTGCATTCCAACACTGGTTTTGCTTCTTACTACTTGGATGATTTTGTACAAATAATTTGATTTTTCAATCTTTAATTTTCTTGTCAAGAGAATCAAGATATCTTTGATCTGAAAGTTCCCTTATTGTCTGATTTTTGTGGACAAATGTTGCCTTGAGAATAAAATTACATTGCTTTTGAGGGCAATAAATGTCTAATACATTTCTTAAGTCTCTCTTTACATGGTAGTCATTCAAGAAGTTCTTATTTAATTAAATTCTTTGAATGTATTTTGTGGTTTCTTCCCCCTCTACCTATGTCCATGTAATTTTCTTCATTTGGAATGCCACTCTGTCCCATCTTTGTCTATTTAATTCCATTCTCTTCTTTAACTGCCAACTCAGATACTGTCTTCTCCATAATTCTCCTACTGAAAGTGTTTTTTTTCTCTCATCTTCTACTGCCCATTATATTTCTTATTTCACATCAATTTTAGAACACTTATCACAATCTCACATATTTTATTCTACTTTGTGTTAGAGTTCATAGAATTATGAGTCATTGAATCATAGAGGCAGAACTGAATGTAGCCTGATTTCATCTCATCTTTATTTATTTATGTTTAAATTGAAAAAAAAAACAAAATAAAAAAGCAGAAAAAGAAAAAAAAGCATTGTCACGTGCACAGCAGAACATATCAGAAGATTCAAAATATTTAACAACAAATTTTTATTTCAAGAGGACATATATAATAATAAAACATATCATAATCAAAACTGTCTGTCTTTTCTTTGTTTCCATGTAGGTTTTCTTTTGTTCTCTGTTGTGTACTTTTTACTTTATTCATTTTTCCCTTTTCTTCTTCCCTCCACCTCTCCCAAGTAGGCTACAATTTAGCATGGACATAATATATACTACTCACATACACCCCCACACACATACACCTACATGTTTATATGTACATACACATGTCTATACATATATCTATACAAACTTATAACATACATATATATATGCATTCATATATATACCCATTATCTCTTGTTGCCTATCCCTACCAACTCTTCTACTTTACTTTCTCTCATTAACTTGTCTGTTACTTAACTTTCCACCCTGCAAGAATCCTTCTTTTATTCTTTCCCCCCATTTCTATATCCCTTTCCCATTAATCTACACACCTTATCCCACTTCCCACTAATCTACACATCCTTCTATACCCTACCTTATCCTATTTCCTCCCCCTCTTATTTCTTTATAGATTTTGGAAGGTACTATACCTCTCTTGGTATCTATCTATCTGTCTATATATGTATTGTTCTGTCTTTAACTCATTCCCAAGATAAGTAGGATTTCAGCACTATCCACCCTCCTCCCCCATCTAATTCTTCTATGTCATTTATTGCTCTTGTACTTCATTTATATAAGATAATTACTGTTTTTAAATTTTTCTACAGTTTTGCTTTTTATCATCTCATCAAAATCAACTCTAGCCAGTGTTTCTTTTGGACTACCCAATTACTAATGACAATTTCAGATATATGTTTTATATGTCCACTTATAATACAGAAACAGTTTGTCCTTATTGAATCCCTTGAGATTATTCTTTGACACTGGCTGTTATATGTTAAATTTTCTATTGAATACATTTGTTTGCAACAAAATACTAAAAATCTGGCAGTTCATTGAGTGTCCTTTTTTCATTCAATTTGATATTAATTTTGCTAGGAATAATATCTTTTAGTTGCAACTTTACCTGCTATCTTTTTTTTTTGTAGCCACTGATAGGTTTTTGTGTGTCCTTAACTGTAGCTCCAGCATATTTGAATTGGGTTTTTTGTTGGTTTGTTTGTTTACTGTTGTTGCTTGTAAAAATTTCTGTCTCCCATTCTCTTCTATTTTTTCAGTTTTTATATTTTATTATTTCTTGGTCTCTTATAACTTCACTGGCTTCCCCTTGCCCCGTTCTAATTTTCAGAGTCATTTTCTTCCTTAAGACTCTGGATCTCCTTTTCTAGTTGGTTGACTTTCTTTTCATAATCTTGTTTTTCTTGGATTGTTTTTATTTTATTTTTAAATTTTTCCTCAATCTCTCTTTCATTTTTTTATTAAAGCTTTTTATTTTCAAAACATATGCATAGATAGTTTTCAGTATTCACTCTTGCAAAACCTTGTGTTCCATCCTTTGATTTTTAAAGTCTTTTTTGATTTCTTCTCTGAATTCTTTTGGAGGTAGGTAACCATTTACACTACTCTTTGGGGGAAGAGAGATTTTTTTAAAACTTTAATATTTTTCTCTGAAGATGAACCCTTTCCTATTCCCATAGAAATTTTCTATAGTTTAATTCTTTCTCCTTTGCCTGCTCATTTTTTTTTTTTTAAATAAGAGAATGATAGTGTAATCACCTCCAAATAAAGGGTGGTGATGGGAATGATACCTCGGGCTTCAGGCCTCCTTTCATTTCTCCCCTCTAGCCTCAAACCCCAAATCAAGAATTCTACCTCCTCTAAGTGCCCAGAGCCAGCAACTTTCCTGGCCCACTACTGTTCCTTCTTGCCTAGGGCAGCATCTCTGCCCACAGTGGGATCTGGTGTTCCTTATCCACAGAAGTTCCTTCAATTTTTCCAGAACCAAATCCCTCCATTCCCTACACTATTCAGAAGATCAAAATTCCAATGATTAGGGTTGAGGCTACCTCTGAACCCAAATAGCCTCAGGGATCTCTGCTTACTATTACTTTAGAGCTAACCTCGAAGTGTTTATACTTCATAGGACTTAACTTCAACCTTGGGATGAGTCATCTTCAGTTGTCCCAGGAGGACTCCTGTTTTGCCTGAAGTCTTATTTGTTTTTCATTGATCTATATTTGCCCTGAGGTGCAATTTCACTCTAGATGCAATCTGCTGAGAGCAGAGAAGAGTAATATGAACACCTCTCAATTTCTGGAAATTACATCTTAAATACAGCCCCAACTAACAGCTTTTTTGGGCTGATTTGCAACTCTACTTACTTCTATTGAGCTTTGAGTCCACTGAAACATCTAGTTCTTCTCAAGAGAGTGATGTTTAGACTTAGTTCTTCTCAGCAATACAGTGATCCAAGAAAATTTCAATAGACTTGGGATGGAAAATACCATCCATATCCAGAGAAAGAAAGAATATGAATCAAAGCATACCATTTTCACTTTTTCTTTTTCTTTCTTGTAGTTCCTCCTTTTGTTTTGATTTTTCTTTCACAATATGACTAATGGAAATAAAGTTAAAATGATTTTACATGTATAACCTGTATCAGATTGCCTTCTGTCTTAGGGAGGGGTAAAGTAAGGAAAGGAGGGAGAGAAAAAATTTGGAACTCAAAATCTTATAAAAGTGAATTCCAAGTAATTGGAAAAAATAAAATACTATTAATGATGTCTAACCATATCTCCCCCTCTTATGTTTATGAAGTCAATAGTTTTATATTCAAGGGAATGATTTTACATTTATCTATATTGAATTTCATCTTATTAGATTGGGTTCAATGCCTTAGCCTATCAAGATTCTTTTAGATGATGACACTAGAGTCTGCTGTGTTTATTTTCTTTCCCAGCTTTGTGTCTTGCAAATTTGATGAGCATCTTGACTATCCCTGGGCCAAGGACGGATCCCTGAGGTATTCTATTAGACACTGCATGTCACATTGACATTGGACCATTAACAAATAACCATTTTTTGATCCAGACCAGCTAACCACTTTTGAATCCTTTTAGTGTATTCTCATCTAATCCACCTCTCCATCTTTTTTTTTTACAAGATTAGTATTAGATACTTTATCAAAAACTTTGCTAAAATCTTTTTTGTTGTTTAGTCATATCCAACTTTTTATGACCCCATTTGGAGTTTTCTTGGCAAAGATATTAGAGTCATTTGCCATTTCCTTCTCCAACTCATTTTACAGATGAGGAAATTGAGGCAAACAAGGTTAAGTAATTTGCCCAGATTATACCTCTAGTAAGTGTCTGAGGCTGTATTTCAACGCAGGAAGATGTTTTCTGATTCCAGTCCTGGAATTCTTAAAAGTTCCTCTTTTCTACTCATTTGACTTATTATTGATAAAGCCATGCTGATTCTTCATAGACTTTGCTTCTCTTTCTACATCTTACCAAATCTCAAATTATTCATTCAAGAATTTCTCCATGAAACTGAACAGATGCCCATCAATTGGAGAATGGCTGAATAAATTATGGTATATGAATATCATGGAATATTATTGTTCTGTAAGAAACGACCAGCAGGATTATTTCTTTTTTTATATATAAAGCTTTTTATTTACAAAACATATGAGTGATTTTTCTACATTGACCTTTGCAAAAACTTTTTTTTCCCAAGCTTTTCCCCTCCTTCCCCCCACCCTCCACCCCTAGATGACAGGTAATCTAATACATGCTAAATAGGATAAATTATATGACAAATACAATACATGTATACATATCTATACAGTTATCTTACTGCACAAGAAACATCAGATCTAGAAAGAGAAGAAGAAAAAACAACCTAAGAAGGAAAACAAAATGCATGGAAATATTCACAGAAAGCGTTAAAATGCTGTGTTGTGGTTCACGCTCAGTTCCCACAGGCCTCTCTCTGGATGTATATGACTATCTTCATCGCTGAACAACTGGTTTGAATCGCATCATTGTTGAAGAGAACCATGACCATCAAAATTGATCATCGTATAGTCTTGCTGCTGTGTATAATGTTCTCCTGGTTCTGCTGATTTCACTCAGTATCAGTTCATGCAAGTCTCTCCAGGCCTCTCTGAAATCCTCCTGTTGGTCGTTTCTTACAGAACAATAATATTCCATGACATTCATATGCCATAATTTATTCAGCCATTCTCCAATTGATGGGCATCCTTTCAATTTCCAGTTTCTTGCCACTACAAAAAGGGCTGCCACAAACATTCTTGCACATGTGGATCCCTTTCCCTCCTTTAAGATCTCTTTGGGATATAGGCCCAGTAGAAACACTGCTGGGTCAAATGGTATGCACAGTTTGATAACTTTTTGAGCGTAGCTCCAAATCAGTAGGATGATTTCAAAGAAGCCTGGAGAGACTTGCATGAACTGATGCTGAGTGAAATGAGCAGAACCAAGAGATCATTATACATGGCAACAGCAAGACTTTATGATGATCAATTCTGAAGGACGTGGCTCTCTTCAACAATGAAATGTTTCAAACCAGTTCCAATTGTTCAGTGATGAAGAAAGCCATATATACCCAGAGAGAAGGATATGAATGTGGACCACAATATAACATTTTCATGCTCTCTATTGATGTTTTCTTGCATTATGTTTCCCTTCTCAGATTTTTTTCTTGTAGATCCAATTTTTCTTGCACAGCAAGATAACTGTAGAGATATGTATACACATATTTGATTTGTCAAGTATTTTAACATAATTAACATGTAGTAGACTTCCTGCCATCTAGAGAAGAGGTGGGGATTAAGGGGGGAAATTTGTAACAGAATACTTTGCAAGGATCAGTGTTGAAAAATTACCCATGCTTGCGTTTTGCAAATAAAAAGCTTAATAAAATTAAAAAAAAGAAAGTTAAAAAAAGAGAATTTCTCCATGAATCAAAGTCAAATTCATTGATATTTAGAAATGTTCTCTCTTCTTTTTTTTTGAAAATTAGAACAACTTTGGGTCCTCTCCAATCTAGTGATATCATTCCCATTTCCATTTTTCAAATATTTTTAATGGTGGCTCAGCAATCATCCCTGTTCATCCTTTTAGAAACCAAAGACATAGTTCCTCTGAATCAAGTGACTTGTATCCATTAAATACAAAAAAGGTTCTCTTTTTACAATGTCCTTACTTATATATCAACTTTGTTAGTCATTTTTGTTCTCTAATTTCCAGATATATTTTAATTCCCTGACTCATTATAATCTTTGAAGGCATGCCTCATCTTTTCCATTTGTTTTATTTCCCCCAGGATATAATACAATACTTTGCACATATTGGGAACCAATAAATATTTCTTGAATAAATTGCATTCATTCATATTAAATTTAGTCAGTAGCTTGGGGGCTATTTTTCCAGATTTGTACTCTTCTTTGCCTTGTGAACTTTGGATAAGATTATAGGAGACCATGATGCAATGAAATGGGCACTAGACTATAGGTCAGCACACCTAGGATTTGGTATTGGCTCTACTATTAACCATTGACTGACTTCAGTTTCTTCATGGGATTATAAAATGATATATTTGCGGGCAGCTAGGTGACCAGGTGGAGAGAACACTAGCCCTGAGGTTAGGAGGACATGAATTTAAATCTGGTCTCAGACAATTATTAGTTATGGAACCCTGTATAAGTTGTTTAACTCCAATTGCCTCCAAAGAAGGAAAGGAAGGAAGGGAGAAGGGAAGGAGGAAAAGAGGGAAGGAGGGAAGGAGGGGAGAAAAGGGAGGCAATAATGATATATTTGGATGTAGAAAGAAACTCAGAAGACAATGAGTGGCAGAGCCAGACTTTGAACCTAAGTATCCTGAGTTAAAATATAATATATAGGGAAGGTTTTTGCTCTTTGAGGTCCCTTCAGCTTTGAGATTCTGTATTCTCACTGAAAAGTATGACTACCTTGAGTACAGAAGCTTATAGCTGTCCACAGAAAGCCTATTGTTGTGGAGACAGTGGGGAATCTGAGAAAAGAAATATTTTCACTTTCTTTCACCTGTTCCCCAAAGGGCAGAATTTCCTGAGAGCCACAATAGGAAACAGTGAAGATTGTCAAGTATTAGGAAACTTAGGTTTTATTTAATTATTCTGGAGCTATTTCCCAATTAGAAAAGAACCACAATTGATACACTAAAAGGATAGCCTTGGTTTGTCCTCATTCATTTTGACTGGCACTTGACCTGAAGGCTAGATGTCACAGTGGAGAGACTGCTAGGCATAAAGTCAGAAAGACTCTTCTTCCTAAGTTCAAATCTGGCCTCAAACACTTACTAGCTGTGTGACCTTGGCCAAGTCATTTAATAATTTTTGCCTCAGTTTTTTCATCTGTAAAATGAGCTGGAGAAGGAAACCACAAACTACTCCAGTATCTATGCCAAGAAAACCCCAAATAGGGTCACAAAGAGTCAGACATGATTGAAAGTTCTGAACAACAAATGTAATAATAACTGTGGTGGAAGAAAAAGGGAAGAGACTAGGGTACATGTAGAATATTATAGGCCAGGAAGTTAGATGGCATGGATGAGTGTAGCAAATGTTTAGAAAAATCTGGAAATCACTACTATGATTGAAGGGTATGTGTGCTTATGTTTGTGTCTGTGTGTGTATGTGTGTGTGTGGATATATAAATGGCAAATTTGCTTACCACCTTCCTTCTCTCTACATCAAACAGCAGGAAATTTGAACTTTCAAAGATGAGGAGAGTGGGATCAGATGGGGAGGTACCCACCTTAGATCCAGCTGCTACGAAGAGAAAGTAAATATGCCATCTATTTTAAGAAGAAGGATGCCATTCTTATTTTAGCAAATTATTTTTGCTAACTAGCAAAAGCTGTCAAAATCCTCTACATTTCAGCAAAGGTCAATTTTCCCCATATTAATTATAGCTCTGCATGTATGACTGTCAGTATATGTATATGTGAACATTTCAGTGTTTATGGACATGTGTGTGGTCCTTTCTCTTTAAAATGCTCTCTTCTATAGCCAGTTTACTGCAGCTTAGATGGCTGAGACCAGAAAGGAAAAATTCTCCCAAGTAAAGGATGATGGAGGAAATTTCTGTTAGTTCCCTAACCCAGCTTTCCTCTTCTGTCTTTGCCTCCAGACGTCTGAGGAATCCCTCCATCTTTGCTCAGAGAACTTGCCTGCCATCTTCTGCTCCCATAGAGTTTTACAGCTATTAACTGACTGCCTCTCCTTTTCTTGGATGAAATGCCAAGTAAATTCACCAAAGCTGGAAGAGAAATTTATTCTGGGAGATAGAAAACCTACTCATCATTCCAAAGATAATGCTAACTTTCTTTGAGATTTTGAACAGTCTCGTCTTCCCTCTCCATTGTTCCTCCTAATTTTCTCCCTGTCGGAATGTCTTCACCTATACTTACTTGGGTGTTTGTATGTATAGTTATGATCTGGTGAGCCACAGTATAGATCATTTGCTAATAATATTTCCCCCTTCCATATGAACTTTATATTTTTCAAAGATCTTTCACATTTACCACTTCTTTGAAACCTATAGCATGATAATAATATATTAGCTGTATAATAATAATGACCTATCAGGGTTATTTGAGGATCAAATGAGATATCATATGTAAAGTTCTTTGCAAACCTTAAAATGTTAGATAAATGCTAACTACAACAACTACTGCTGCTGCTGTTACCACTCAGTACTAATTAGTACCATAATATCAGCTACTAATAGTGGTAAGCAGCAGTAATAACAGTAACAGAAAAGGTAGCATCTACTTTATACAATTGCAAGGACCAATGTGTTAACATATATAAAGCATTTTCCAGACTTTAGAATGTTAAAGAAATATAGATTATTATTATCTACCTCCAGTCCTCTCAACATTGTGAGATAGCTAGTGACAGAAGAAAGGAAGAAGGAAAGAAGGAAGGAAAGAAGGAAGGAAAAAAGGAAGGAAAGAAGGAAGGAAAAAAGGAAGGAAGGAAGAAAGAAAGGAAGAAAGGAAAGAAAGAAGGAAGGAAAGAAAGGAGGAAGAGAGGAAGGATGAAAATATTTATTAAGCATATTATGTGCCAAGCACTATGCTAAACACTACAAATATGATCTCATTTGATCCTTCCAACAAAGTGGGAGGCAGATATTCTTATGACTCTCATTTTATAATCAAGGAAAATGAGGCAAACAGGGTAAAATGACTTGTCCAGAGTCACAAAACTAGTGTCTGAGGCCATTTTTTAATTCAGGTCTTCCTGATTCCATGCCAGAACTCTATCCTCTGTGCCACCTACCTGACTATAGTTAATATCATCTCTTTTGTAGATAAGGACACTGTGGGGTAGCTAGGTGGTGCAGTGGATAGAGCACCAGCCCTGAAGTCAGGAGGATCTGAGTTCAAATTTAGTCTCAGACACTTAACATTCCCTAACTGTGTGACCCTGCGCAAGTCACTTACCCCCAAATGCCTCAGCAAAAAGTAGATGACACTGAGAATCATAGAGTTTAAGTGACTTACCTTTACAAAGAAAATAATTGTTAGAGGTAGGTTTTGAACTAAGGTCTTTATGATATCAAATTTAGCAATCTATTCATTATATTATGCTATTTCTCTGTAGAATACCGGATAAAGATTTAGAAAATTTGCATTCCAGTCAGTCCCTCTGTTATGGATTCACTAGTTGTGTGATCTTAGCCAAATTACTCCCATCTTGACACTTCTGCTTTCTTACCTGTAATAAAACAGGAAGTTGAGGGGCTGAGTGGGGATTTGTTGATCTCTAGGGTCCTTTCTAGCTCTATAATTCTGTGTGATTATTTTCTCCATTTTATAAATAAACTGGGACTCAAGGAGGTAGTGACTTGTCCTAGTTAGGAATAGAGATAAATGTTTTCCAAGACCTATTCATAGGTTGAGAAGGAGGTAGTTTCCACGAGCTCAACCATAGGTAGAATTTTCTCTTACATGGAAAAAGAAAAAGAAAGGAGGTTGTTTTCTAAGACCAGACAATCCAATTCACTGCAATGTAACAAACATCTCTTAAGAAGTATATCTCTTCTGTGTAGATTTCTTTACTAGTATTGAGAGAAGATATAACAACAACAATTTGCATTTATGTAAAATTTATAATAGGGTTCTGGTACATGCACAGACTATTTCTAATGGCATCGCCCCATGTAGAGGTGTTAGACAACCTGTTTCAGAGTCATGATAAAATAGAACTGAAGTGTCTTAAAGACTAAACATACAGACATTCTATAAATTGGTTTTATGTGGGCAACTAAATGATGAAGGGCAAGCTTTTTGATTGATTTTAGAGACATTCAAAAAGGATTGTCAACTTCAAATCCTATTTCCCTTTGTCTTAGAGTTTTTAGGGGATTATATAGCTTTGCTCATAATGATCACTAAAAGGAGGAGAGCCTATGACCAGAATTCAGCTTTATAGTCAGCATTGCATTTATGTGTCCAAGAACAGTTCAAGAGTGCAGGTTTCCACCCAGCAAAGCATTAATTGCCCAAGGAGCAAGAAGTGACTTTCCGAACACTAACTAACCCAGCAGTAGCTGAGACAAAGACTTTAAACATGAACTTGTATTTACTACTATTGTAGTAGTAGTAGTACTACAAAGTAGACTACTACTGTGTCTCAGAGACTAAGGTAGTATAGGGGGGAGTATCCCCTCCCAAGGAATTGGGAAAAATATTGGATCTTTGTCCTTGTTATATTTTCAAAGCAAATAAACTCTTTGCAAAAACTGATTGATATATATGGTTAAACAGAACTAATAAATTGCCCCTATCAGGAGAACACATTGGTGGGGGCTTAAGCAATAGAGAAAAGACATCCCACAAAGCTACTGTCTACCCTAGAATCCCAAGTAGCAAGTGTAGCAGACTGGCAATGAAGAAGTTGTAAAGTATATAAGCTACACATTTTGAGATTCCAAAATGCTTTGAAACTTATACCAATCATGTGAGGTAAGTGCTAATATTATCTCTCATTTACAAAGAAATTAACTAGTGTTGAAAGATGTTAAATGACTTTCCTGTGGTCACAGAGATGATAAACATCTGAGGTGGGCTTTGAAATAAGTCTTCTCTTCAGATTGCTAGTCTAGTCGTCTCTTCAATTCAGTTAGTTCTGTTTTTTGAATATTTTTATTTATTTATTTTTATTTTATTTATTTTATTAGTTTTTATTTTTATTATTATAAATTTGATGGACATTAATTAACGCAAGCATTTCTTTATAGAAAAAGTAATAGAAAAAGAATTGTATATGAACTATGAATCTCTATTATTTTCTTCTTTTAAAAATAGCATTTTCCCTACCCTTCACTAGTCTCCATAACTGTGCCAGTTTTATTCCTTGTTGGCCATGGAAGCAAATATATCATGCTTCAGCACACGTGGAATCATCTTATTCCTTTATCTTATGAAGAAGTATTGACTTCAACCATTACCCTGGACCAACTTTCTCAGCCTCCATTCTACCATCAGTATGGCCATGAGTTCCATGCAAGACTGGCAAGTAGCTTTAATTGACTCTTTACCAGATAGCCATTATTTTCCTTTTGCTTTAGTTATTACTGATGCTTTTTTAGGGAGAAGTATTACTGTCCCAGTTTAGTATGTCACCTCCATTAACTTAAATATATTTATTAATCACTTCTCTTAGGGCTCCCTTGCCTCCATTTCTTCTGACCAGAAGATATACTTTACTTCCAGCATTGTGTAGGAGTGGCCTGACTCCTCTAATATTATTTGATGCTTTCAGTTGACTTATTATACTTATGTCAAAAGTTTTTCCACCTCCATCATTAAAAAAACAACTCACAAACCTTCAATAGGACTATCCCTTCCAGTTATCATTGTATATTTCTCCTAACCTTCTCAGTGAAACTCCTACTTAAAAGCTATGTCTCCACTTTCTGATCTCTTATTCTTTTAGTCAGCCAATAAATCTAACAATGGGCATTTATTAAGCCTTTTCTATGTGCCAGGAGCTGTGTTAAGTATGGATGATAGAAAGAAAGGTTAAAAATGGTTCCTTTCTTCAAGAAATCTTTTATATATATGTATATATATATGAGAGATAATCTCAAAAGGAAAGGCACTAGCATCTGTAAGGAGCAGAAAAGGCCTCCTGCAGAAGGTAGGATTGAGTTTTGAATGAAGAGAGAGGAATGATCCAGCTTCTCTCTCCTTTCCCTTTCTCCTCTCTCTCATCCTTTCTACCTCCCTCTCCTTCCAAATTCAGATAAGAGTGGTACTGTTTCTCTACATGTTTGCACTTTTTGTAATACCTCTTTTTACTTAATTTTCTCCTATTCCACCTTCTTCCTTACTTTTCCCCCTCTTCCAGGTTACTTTATGACCTATTATTGGTAATGTTATTATTTTCCTAGAAGCTGTGAAGACTAGAGGGATGGATCTTGATCTTTGACTATTCTTTCATCATTTATTCATTGTTGTAATGTTGTTGAAGCCCCATTTGTTAGGAAAAAAGAAAGAGAAAGAAAGTGGAAGGGAGGAAAGAAGAGAGAGAGAGAGAGAGAGAGAGAGAGAGAGAGAGAGAG
>JAJPUD010007958.1:11383-29939 GCA_023553655.1 Myrmecobius fasciatus | reverse complement strand
GATATTTAAATTGTTTCTTTCTGGCTTCTTGTAATATCTTTTCCTTGGTATGATAGTTCTGGAATTTAGCCACGATATTTCTGGGGGACTTAATTTTTGGGTTTCTTTCAGGAGGTGATCGGTGGATTGTTTCAAGGAGTATTTTGCCTTCTGGGTGTAAAATATCAGGGCAGTTTTCTTTTATGATTTCCTGGAATATAGTGTCCAGGTTCTTTTTTTCATTATGGCTTTCAGGAAGCCCTATAATCCTTAGATTGTCTCTCCTAGATCTATTTTCCAGGTCAGTTGTTTTTCCTAGGAGATATTTCACGTTTTTCTCTATCTTTTCATTTTTTTGTTTTTGTTCAACTGATTCCTGAATTCTTGATGAGTCATTCATTTCCAATTGTTCGATTCTAATTTTTAATGTCTTATTTTCTTCAGTTACTGTTTTTAGTTCCTTTTGCAATTGACCAATTACATTTTTTTGTTCACTGCATTCTTTTTCCATTTTTTCTATTTTATTTTGCAGTGATCTCATTTCGTTTCCCCATGTTTCTTCTAACTCTCTTTTAAGATTTTTTATGCAATCTTCAAAGAAAGCCTTGTGACATGGAGACCAATTTATGTCTCTCTTTGGGGCTTTTTCTGGAGTTGCTTTACCTTTAGGGGCCTCAGGATTTGAGGTCTGTTCTTCCCTCTCTCCATAAAAGTTTTCTATGGTGAGAGCTCTTTTTGGTTTTTTATTCATTTTTTTTTAAAGGTGTGAGGTCTGTTTAGGGCAAAGGTGGGACAGCTGCTTTAATTTGCCCTGGGGCAGTTCTGCTGATTGAGTTATTTCAGGAACTGGGCAGTTCTGCTGATTGAATTATGTCAGGGCTGGGCAGCTCCGCTGATTGAATTATTTCTGGTGCTTATCAGACCTGTTGTTTGATTGATTGCATTAAGGTGCTGTGTAATGGCAGCTAGTTACGATGCTCATCAGGGGTTCAGTGGTTCACAATCTATCCCCCTCAAAAGGCAGACCCTCCAAACCACCTGCCCACAATCAGGACAAATTGTTCTAAGAGGCTCGCAGAAGACTCCCAGGTGTGTGAAAAGCACAACGCTCCCACTCCTGTTCTGACTCCTGTTCCAGCTCCCTGCTCCAGCTCCCTGTCCCGGTCTCCCTGTGCTGCAGTCTGGGTTCAGTAGGCCACCCCCTGCCCCATTAAAACAGACCTGTTTTGAGGTTCTTCCAGAGTATCTTCTTCTAGAATCGTGTTGTTCTCCGGATATTGTGGATTTTTTTGCTTCAGAATCAGTCTAGAGGCTTCATATTTTGTTGGTTTGAGGGGAGGTTAGAGGAGGTTACAGAGAATCCTGTCTGATCTCCGCCACCATGGCTCCACCCCCGAGAGAATAAGTATTTCCATAGCACTTACTGTATGCTAGGCAATGTGATAAGCACTTACAAAATTTCTAATTGGACCCGCACAACAATCTTTTGAGATAGATGCTCTATTTTACAGTTGAGTTTTACAACTGACTGAGGCAAATAGAGCTTAAGTGATTTGACCAGGGTCACACAGCTAAAAAATATTTTATGGGATATTTGAATTCAGATCTTACTGACTTCAAATCCAGCACTTTTAGCACTATGATACCAACCTAGCAGCCTTTAATAGTCCAGCACTTCCTCCCTTTCTGCTACACTTTTTGTTGTGTAGTCTTATCTGACTTTTCATAGTCCCATTTGGGGTTTTCTTGGCAAAAATACTAGAGAGCTGTTTGTCATTTTCTTCTCCAGCCCATTTTTTTTTACAGATGATGAAACTGAGGCAAACAGGGGTTTGGTAAGTATCTAGGCCAAATTTGAACTCAGATTTTCCTGACTCTAGAGCCAGCACTCTATCTGTTCTGCCACCTGACTATTCTCTGTTAAAACTTAGGAAGAACTGAAGGTTGTGTAGCAGAGAATGTATCAGATCTAGTCAAGCTGTAAATATTTTACATATAATTTTAAGTTACTAGATTTTAACCTCTGTGCAGCTCCACATTTGACCTGCAAATAGAGTGTACTGGTTTGTGTGATGGCTATTTTTCTGCCAGATGCCTTTTAAAAGTTCAGGTGAATAGCTGTATTTAATTCAGCAAATATTTATTTTCTCTGGCATGTGATGCACCATACTATGTGTTGTGGCTAATGTTGGAAACCTGACCCAGAATATACAGAGTTCCTAAGTGTTAAAGAAACATTATATGAACAGAATGATTGTCCATAATGTGAATCATCAGTGAGAGAAGGCTTCCTAAAGAAAGAAACTGGGACTTGGGACTAAAAGGAAGTAATGGCCATAGAAATGTAAGGATGGTGACCTTCCAGGATAAGCAAAGCCATGAGTTGAGACTGAGACAGTTCTATTTTGGGAACTGGAAGCAAATTTGTGTAGTTGCAGTGAAGGGGCCACAATGAACAATGGGACTCAATCCTTTCTGCTTGCTAAGCACTTAGCCCTAGAAATGTCTGGTTTCCCTGCCAAGCTTTGGACTCCTGGGAGAAGGCAGATGGCTTAGGAGAGAAAGTTACAACATTTGTGCAGCTATTGGAAATGGCCAATTGCCTCCCAGGTTATAAGGACATCCAGTCATGCTCCTGATATTATTAATCATGGTTTGATATGGTGGCTAAGCCCAGATCCTGAGTGTTGTGATGACAAGAATGTAATGATTATTGAGCAGAAAGACAGAAAGCAGAAAGTGCACCATAAAAGACACATCTTGGGGAAGCGACAGTGATCCCAGAATCTGGAGTTGAATGCAATTTGTGGCAAGTGGGAAATGCCTATAAATATGTGTGATTATCCACGCCAGTTCTTTGCATACGGAACCTATGTGGAAATGGCAGACTTAAAAAAAAACCCAAAATCAAATGAATTGAATATTCTACTCTCCAAGTGTTTCATATAGAACGAGAACTTAAAGAACATTTAATCTAATCTTTCTTATTTTACAGATGTTGAGACTGAGGCTTGGAAGAGCCAAACCTCAGATAACTTACTTGTTCCAAATAGAACAATTAACTGTCAAAGAATTTGAACCAATGAGTATTTATCTCCCTGCAAACCTTTTCCCTTTCTAATGAGTTCTGATCACCAAGACCAGCTATTTTCCTGCTGAAGCTTCTATCCATTTAGATGTATTTAGATGAATATTAGAAAAATCAATTTAGAAGAATTTTAAAAATTCTTCTGAAAATGGGTCTATAGGATTCACCAGACTGCCAAAGGGGTCCATGACACACAAAAAGTCTAAGAACTTTTTTTCTTTAGAAGAATATTCTGGACATCTAAGCCTTGAGGTAGAAAAGAGACTTAAAAGGAGGAAGCAGTAATGATCTTGGAAAGAGGTGCCAAAGTGAGACTCTGCAGGCATATTCCTTTCTCTGAGAACTTAGCAAAGGAAAGCAAAAATTGCAAATAAAATGCACGATATTTTGACAACTTTTTTTTTACTAGAAAACTTTAAAAAAATTCTAATTATGTACTTTAACTACAGCAACTATGTTTTTCACTAGAAATGGTTTTTTTTTTTTTAAATTTCTAGGTATCTACAATAATTGCATCCAATTTATTGGATTTACCAGGCATTTTTCAAGTATCTGCTGTGTGTAAGGTGCAAGCTGTTGTATTCCAAATCTTCTCATGGGAAGTGGGAATGGGGAATTATTACAATATAGAATTATTGGGATAGTTATCATTAAATACATCTCCCACCCCACAATTGTGAAATTTGTCTCAGTTTCTTTAGTACTATTCATCTGGTCTGGATCAGTGGACTAATCTTAAATTTTTGGTGCTCACAGAAGAAATGTTTTGGAAAAGGAACTTCTTATCTTTTTAATCACAAAATAAAGAGCTCTTCATGAACAGATTCCTGATATGTAGGAGTTGTTTAATTAGTATTTTCTTGTATAGTACAAAGCTTCAAGAAGACCAGGAGATCTTTCCATCTCTTTTCAACCTCCACCCCTACCCCTCTATTCCTCAGTCTGAGGCAATCTGACAAGATTGTGCATCTTCATTGTTAAGCTTCAGCAAACAGGAGAGCAGCTGGAGCTCAGAAGAGGACTAAATCTCTTTATTCAAGCTGCCAAGATGCAGAGTTCCACTAACAGGAAGACACTTAAGGGTCTTATAGAAAAATGGCTAGAATGGCATAGAATACATTGGTATAGTTATTTCCTATAGTAGGATCCCTCCCACCTGGGAGATAACCTTTTATAGAAGACTGTGAAAGTCCCTTTGAGCTTCCTTGTGTGCCACTGAGATAAAAACCTATATTTCCTTTATCCTTTTCTCTGGGGGCTAAATTTCCACTCTCCATATGCTGCTTCTAGTGTTTCCTTCCTTCCCCTACTTCTCCCCCCCCCATCAGTGATGAACTTCAGCAACTTCATAGGGAAAAAAATCTAATGAATATTATGCTCTATTTCCTTTTCTTCACATTTCCTTTCAACTTATCATAACATGCAAACCTACATCTGTTTTATATAAAACTAGGAGTAATGTGCATGGGTGATCTTATTCTGGTTTTCTCACTTATTTCCTTTGAGAGACAGAATTCTCAAGATGGTCATGATCTGCTTGGTGTCATTTTTCAAGAACACATAGACTCTATAGGATTCTTAGCCTAAAAACTGTAGTTTGCTCAGCTATTTCCTCATTCTGGGGTTTGGGTAACTCCCATTTTCTACTATAATAAGCTATAAATATCTTTGCATAAAAGACTTTTTTTTAAATTTTAAAAATTTCTCACCAGAATGCTAAATTGCTTTCCAGAATGATTAAATTTAAAGCTCCAGCAATAATGAACTAGTGTATCTATATGTGCATAGCCCTTTCCAGATCAATTCTTCCAATCTTTTGCCAACATTGTCAGTCTCCTCTATGTGAAATGAAACCTTAGAGTTGTTTTGATTTGAATTTCTATTATTAATGATTTAAAGAATCTTCTATGTGGTTAATAGTTTGCAATTTGTTTTTTTTTTTGAAAACTTCTTCACCAGCCCTGAAGTCAATAGGACCTGAGTTCAAATCTGGTCTCAGACACTTAACACTTCCTAGCTGTGTGACCCTGGGCAAGTCACTTAACCCCAATTGTCTCAGAAAAAAAAAAAAGAAAACTTCTTATTTGTATCCATTGTCTGCTTCTCTATTGGGGAATGGCTTTTTGTCTTATAAATTTCAGTTAATTATATGTATTTTAGACCTTGAATATAGAAGATATATGATACAAAACCTTTTTTTCCTAACAATTTTCCTTCTTATTCTAATTACATTATAAAACCTTTTGAATTTCATATAATTGAAATTGTTTTCTTTTGAATTACTTCTATTCCTTCTTTGATTAAGAATTCTCCCTCTAAATCAAAGACATAGAGAGGGCATTCTCTTGTTCTTTCTAATTCTTTTATGATACAATGTTTGCAATTCAGACTATATTTTCATTTTGAGCTTATTGTAGAATATGGTATAAGATGTTGGTCTAATCTTAATTTCTGCCAGATGTTTTCTAGTTTCCCCAGCAGTTTTTATCAATACGGAGTTCCCCCCAAATAATATGTTCTTGTTTTTATTGAATATCAGATTGTTTAATTTTATTATTTCTTATATGTTTTATTGATCTACTTTTTTGAATCCATACTAAATAGATTTTGGCGATTACTGTTTTAGCATATAATCAGAATTCAGAAAGTGCTATTCTCTCTTCATTCATGCTGTTTTCATTCCTTCCCTTGAGGATGTATTCCTTTTGTCCTTCCAAATGAATTCTATGATTGTTTTTTTCTGGCCTATAAAGTTCCACTTTGGTAGTTTGATTAATATAATACTAAATATGCAAATTATTTATGGTAATATTGTTTTTGTTACATTTGATTCATATAAATATATACAATTAATATTCTTCCCATGGTTCATTGCATATCAGCTCCTCAACTTTTGACACATCATAAGAAAATGAGATTAGAGATTAAGAGAAATGGGATGAAAATACATGTGACTATGTGCCCCCTAGAAACAATGGGGTCACTAAGACTGAGCCAACACACATTTTAATAGTACTTAATATAAAAAACAAATGATCTGGAAAACAGGTCAAGGAGAGATAATTTAAGTACTGCTGGATTCTCTGAAAACCATGATTTTAAAAATGCCTAGGTACTATATTTCAAGAAATCATAACTGAAAAATGCCCAGACCTACTAGAATCAAAGGGCAAAGAATCTACTAATCATCTTGTGAAAGAAATTTTCAAAGAAAAAGTCCCACAGAGGTCATAGTCAAAACCCAGATCTCTCACATCAAAGAAAAATATACTGCAAACTTCTCAAAAGAAGCAATTCAAATATTAAGGAAATACAATCAGGATTCTATCAGTGGTTAGTGGTTTGTGACAGACCACAATCAGAGGCAGTCACAAAAGAATTGATAGTGTTTATTATAAATAAAGGGAGATATTGAATATGAAATTTCAAAAGAAAAAAATATATAGACTCTCAACCAAGGAAATTTTACCCTGCAATACTGAATACAAGGGTGGGAGATGAGGGTGGAAATTGACCTTTATTGGAGGAGTTGACTTTCAAACACTTCTGATAAAAAAGACCAGAGCTGGGTAGAAACTTTGAAATACAAACAAGGATACAAAGAAACCTAGAAAACTAAATTTATTTGAGCAATTAAAAGGGGCTGTATGATGATGCAATGCTAATAATCCTAATATGAAGAGAAGAAAGAAAGGTCACTTTAGAACCTTAGTGATTTTCAAGAGGACTGAGGGAATTAAATAAGAAAAACAGAAGACCTGAGGGTGGAGGTAGAAGAAAGGGGATGGTGCTGGTGGGTAGGCTAGTTTTGTTGTGAGGATTTTAAGAGGGAGAAGAGAATATAGGACAAAAGGAATAAGCCAGTATAGGAAGGAGAAAAAAGTATGGAAGTTGCTATTTCTCATAACTGGAATATGCAAAAAAAGAATATACAAACATGGGAAGATCTGTTGTGAAAAGGCTGTTGTGATCTTACACGAAGAAAAGATTTCTAGGGCATGACAGAAGTCCAAAAAAGTATAGCTGGGTGGGAAATTCTACTAGGTATCCTTCCCAGTTTTATGTTATCTGCAAATTTAATAGCATGTTATCTATGTTTTTGTCTAATTCTTTGACAAAATGTTAAATAATGAAGAATCAAGTAATGATCTTTGGATCATTCCACATACTTCCTGCCAAGTTCATGAAGAACCATGAAAAACTATTCTTTGAGAACTGGAAATTGAGTACATACTCATCAATTGGGGAGTGGCTGAATAAATTATGGTATATAAATGTAACAGAAATTATTATTCTATAAGAAATGATGAGCTGGTTGATGTCAGAAAAGTCTGGAAAGACTTACATGAACTGATGCTGAGTGAAGTGAGCAGTACCAGGAGAATAATGTACACAGTAACCACAAGATTATGTGATAATCAATCATGATAGATTTAGAGCTTCTCAGCAATAAGACTAATTTGGAAATACATTTTAAATGATTACATTTGTTAAATTGATATAACCTATATAATATTGCTTGATGTCTTGGGGAGGGTGAACCCTCTTGGCCCCTGAAAGATTTCTATTCTCCTTCCCTCAGGTTTCAACATTTGTTTTCTCTCTAGTTTGCTTTGGTTTGTACTGTTAATTATCCCTTTTGCCTCTCTTCCTCACTCCCATATCATTTAGTATCTCTCTTTTTTTTAACCTGCCTAAGCAGAATCAATGGCTTTTGTTTTTGAGATGGAGGGAGTTCAGGCTGAGTTTCAGGCAGAAATTTTCACAGCTGGATCCTGAATTACAAACTTCAAATTTGCTTGCATCACCTGGTTTTGTATCACCCTAACAGAAGAAGAGCAGTTAGGGTGATACAAAACCAGGAGTCTGGCATCTTTGATGTTGAGGAAGAAAATAGTGACCAGTAGAATCAAATGCTGAAGAGAAGATTAGAAAGCCCTTCTGTTATCTCCAGAGAAAAACTTAGAGCTTCAGATTCTTTGCGAATCATTTTTAGTTGTGTCTGAATCTTCATGACCCCATTTTGGGGTTTGCTTGACAAATATCCTAGAGTATGATAAACTACTTTTCTTCATATTATATTACAGTTGAGGAAACTGAAATAAAGAAGATTATGCGACATAGCTAGCAAATGTCTGAGCCCAGATTTGAACTCACAGAGATGAATCTTTCTGGCCCCCTGTTTCATGCTTAAGGAAAGGATATATTGTTCATGGTTTCCTTTTTTGCTTTTCCCTATTATGTAGTATTAGAGGAAAATCTAACTCAGAATGTGTTAAATATCACCTTATCTGGTGGCAAATACCAGTATAAAAGAATATCTAACCAATTAAATAAAGTTGAAATAATAATAAAAATAGCTAGCATTTATATAGTGCTTTAAGGTATGGAAAGTACTTTACAAATAAGTGATATTACTATCTCTATTTTACAAGTAAAGAAGAAAGTTCCAAGGGTAAGCAAAAGTACCAAGGCAGGAGAAGAGGAGGGAGTTAACAGGTAATAAATTTCCCAGGTCCTAATAGCAGCAGTCAACACATTTTGGCACTGGAAAAGAGAGAGGACAGAATGATTATGAAAATAAGTGAATGGTTCAGTTAGACTATAATGTAGAATAGGAAATAAAGATGAAATGCTATATTGGAGTCAAACCTTAGAAAGATAAGGAGTTTAGTAAGCAATGAGGAAGAACTAAAAGAGTTTGAAAAAAAAGAAAGAAATAAGAAAAAACTATATTAGGAAGATTGTTTTTCTTTTTGTGTGAAAGGTAGAAGACTTAAAACTTATTAAAACTAGTCTGATTAGAACTAAGGAGGAACTAAGGATAGGTACAGTGGGGGTAGAAAAGAAAAGTGGTACATAAACTGATGCTGAGTGAAGTGAACAGAATCAGGAAAACATACACAGCAACAGAAAGATTGTGTGATGATTCACTATGATAGACTTAGCTCTTCTCAACAGTGCAGTGATCCAAAGCAATTCCAATAAACTTGGGATAGAAAATGCCATCTACATCCAGAGAGAGAACTATGGAAAGAGAATGTAGGTCAAGCATACTATTTTCACCTCTTTTTTCCCCTCTTTTTTCTTTCTCTTGGTTTTTCTCTTTTATTTTGATTTTTTTCTCTCCCAATGTGACTCATATGGAAATGTTAAAAAAATAAATGTAAATACATAACCTAGAAATAAATTAATTTTTTTTAATTTAAAAAAGAAAAGAAATGGATAGGAGGAAAAATTTAGAGGTAAAATTTATTAGACTGAATGTAAGAGATGCATAAAGTTATAGATTTAGATCTGAAAAGGGACACTAAGGCTCAGGTAGCATAAATCCCTTATTTTTTAAGAGGAAACTGAGACTCAGAGAGATCAAGAAACCTTTCAAGATCACTCAAGTAGTAAGTAGTAGAGACAGAATTTGGCTACAGAAAAAGTGGAAATAAATCTTCATCAATTTTTCTGATTTTATAAAAAAAACTCATGATTTTCTTTACATTAAATATCTAATATCAGCACTTTGACCATCTAAATGTCTTTTATCATAAAAATATGGTTTTTCATCTTTCTCAAAATGAATTAATAGTCCTTAAGACCTTCTTACATAACAAAATATATAGTAAAATTTGAAAATATTAAACCATATTAATAATTTTATTGTTCACAGTTTGTTGTTTATGGAAATACATACTCATGCCAATTTCTTGTCTTATTAGTTGCAGTGTATGATGCAATAAAATACGAAATGTATTCTTAGTGAACATTCATATTGAGCTTCAACTTTGTTGTTGTTCAGTTGTGCTCAGTTGTATCTGACTCTTTTTCTCCCCATTTGGGACTTTCTTGGCAAAGATACTGGAGTGGTTTGCCATTTTCTTTGCCAGTTCATTTAAGAGATGAGAAAATTGAGGCAAACAAGTTTAAGGGACTTGCCCAGGGTCATACAATAATATTTCTCAAGTCAGATTTGAATTCATGGTCTCGACTCCAGGCCCAGCATTCTATTAAAGGACATTTAACTATTCAACAAGCAATTGGCATTTAATTATGCATTACATTATAATATGCCATTGAAACAAATTTTATATAGAAAAGTAAAAAAGGAAACTGTTATTTATAAGTTTTTATATGAAATGTAACTTCAAGTGGAAATAAAAAGTAAAATGAGTATATTAATTCAATACATATAAAATTTAATTAATTCATTCAATACATACAAGATTTAATTCTTTTTTGGTTATCTTGTGAGGAAAAAAACAATTCTCTTGCACTCTGGGAAAATAATACTTTGAAAACAATTAGTAGAAAAATTTTCTGGGATACTATCTTGTCTTTTTTGATGCCCACATAAGATTTAGGATCATACTGAGGATGATAAAGTTAAAGGAATCCACAGGTTAAAAATGAAAAGCTCCTTTAAAATAAATCTTTCTTTATGATTGGAAATAGTTTTGAAATGAAGTAAACTACAAAACTATTGTCATAGCTGGTTTTTATGTATTATGTTGTTACTTCATAACCTTCAAGTGAATGTGAGCCATTATAAAACAGGCAAGCTATTATTATTTTCATTGTATAGATAAAAAATAAACTGTGGTTCAGAAAAATAAACTGACTCTCCAAAATCATTTGGGTGACTTTTTAGCACTTAATAAAGGTTTAATCTGATTTTTGCATATAATTTTTCCAATTACAAAATAAATGTTCTGCTACTACCATAAAATATGATCACCACTTTGCAATAGGTTTAAATCTTGCAGGGGGTTTACCAACATTATCTTTAAAAAATTACATCTGATTTCCCTCCCCACTATTAACTTATAGAGTTCAATAAAATACCTGATAAGGATTTTTGGGTACTGCATTAAATTCATATATTCACTTAAGAACATTTTCATTTTTTCCATATTCAGCCTGCAGCCCAGAAAATAGTAATTACTCTAAGGGAAACTAGGTGATTCAATGAATCAAGTCCTGGGCTCATCTTCCTGGGTTCAAATCTAACTTCAAATACTTCTTCAATTCTGAAATTCTGAATCTGTAGGGTCAAGATAATTTTAGGAGAAAGATATTTTTCTATAAACTATATATATGTGTCTGTGTATATGTGTGTATGTATGTATAAATTTAGTTTGTAGGAAAGACCTACAAACTGAATTTACACACACATACATACACATATCTGAATTTCCTACAAACTAAATATATGTATATTTCATTTTGAACAATAACTGAAGAGACTATAATAGTTTTTCCTCTCTTCAGTACTTAAAAAATGATTCAGGATCATTCAGGATAACATTCATTTACCACACTGTCCCCAGAATACACTTTGTTCTTTATTGCTTCTATGTTTTTGTTTATACTGTTATGGCTGAAATGTCATCCCTCCTTCTCTTTACCTCCAGAATTCCTAGAAATACAGTAGCTGGGTGACAAATTGAATAGAGTGCTGAATCCAGAGCCAGAATGAATAGAGTTCAAGTGCTGCCTACTTCCTAAGGATTTTGTGAGGATGAAATGAGATCATATTTGTAAAGTACTATATAAATGTTATTTATTTTCAACATAATGATTATTTTTGAAATTCAATTAAAAGTCCATCTCTCCTATGACCTGTTCCCTAGTCCTTATGTAGCTAATGACCTTCCTCCATAGAAACAAGAGAAATGGACCAGATGATCTCTAGAATTTCCTTCTCAGGTCTAAATCTATGATACTATGACTTTGCTTATGATTTGTTTCCCAAATAGCTACAGATATGATTTATTATCATTATCTCATTGTGTATTATATTTCCCATTGTATGGTAGGGAATCATATCTTCCTTAAAATTATCACTTTTTTTTTCAGTTTCTGCACCAGGCAACTAGGTGACACCATAATACATCTTCCTGAGTTCAAATCTGATCTCAGACACTAGCTGTGTGACTTTGGGCAAAAGCCACTCATTATTTTTTCTTAAACAAAAGATATTTCCCTGCCTCTTTCAGCAGATAGACTGTTCCATAATAAAGACTTGGCTCTTTATGTTGAAGAAGAAATTTCTATCTATTAAAGATATCCTAAATGGAATGGGCTGCTTTGTTGAGATAGTGAGCTCCTTGTCATGGGAGGTATTTAAGCAGAGAAAGAATAATCTTCTGGGAAGGGTAGTTTGAAAAAGGACCTCACTTAAGGTGAAAGGCTCCACTAGATAATCTAAGGTTTAAGATTCCATGATTTAATATCATAAAATTAGGATTAGAAGAACGATTAAAGGTTATTTAACCCAATCCTCTCATTTTAAGGATGAGGAAATTGAGACCCAGAGAGGTCCAATGTCACTCATGTAGTAAATAGAATCTGGGTTCCATGACTTCAAAATCAAGACTTTTACTATTATATTATGATTTAGATAAGTGCCTATTATGTGTATATGTGTGTGTATATGCACACCTCCATATAAGGATATGTATATCTGTATGTGTGTATTTATACATATTGTGCATATGTGTTTGTGTGTGCAACATTGCTTTTTGTTGTTGTTGGTTTTTTTTTGTTCAGTCATTTCAATATCTGTGATGCTATTTGGAGTTTTCTGGGCAAAGATACTGGAGTGGTTTGCAATTTTTTCTCCAGCTCATTTACAGATGAGGCACACAGGGTTAAATGACACACTTAGGGTTAAACAACTAGTAAATGTTTGAGGCTGAACTTGAACTTCTGGATTCTATGACTGATAGTATATTCATTGTTCCACTTAACTGATCAGAGCAACTAAGTCTTTCACAATTGATCATCCTTACAATATTGCTGCTAATGTATTCAAGGTTTTCTTGGTTCTGGTCACTTCACTTTGCATCAGTTCATAAAAGACTTTCTGAAACCATGCTGCTTGTCAGAGTATTCCATCACAATCATATATCACAATTTGTTTAGTCATTAAGCTAATTGATGGGCTTCCCTTCAACTTCTGATTCTTTGACACCACAAAAAGAGCTGATATATATATATATATGCATATATATATTTGTATAAATTATACAAATTCCTTTAAGATACAGATCTACTAGTGATATTGCTGGGTCAAAGGGTTAACTTAGTTTTATACTCCTTTTGTTTTCAGAATGGTTGGACTAATTCACAACTCCCCAGTAGTATATTAATGTCCCAATTTTTCCCACCCTTCAACATTTGTCATTTTACTTTTCTGTCACATTAGCCAGTGATAGCTATGAAATGACCACACTATTATTATTTTATTTTTTTGCTGAGGCAATTGGGGTTAAAAGACTTGCCCAAGGTCACACAACTAGGAAGTGTTAAATGTCTGAGGTCAGATTCCAACTTAGATCCTCCTGATTTCAGGGCTGGTGCTCTATCTACTGTGCCATCTAGCTGTCCCATGACCACATTATTATTATTATTTTTATTAAAGCTTTTTATTTACAGAACATATGAGTAATTTTTCTACATTGACCGTTGCAAAACTTTCTGTTCCAAATTTTTCCCTCCTTTCCCCCATCCCCTCCCCTAGATGGCAGGTAGTCTAATACATGTTAAATATGTTAAAATATATAAATAGATAAATCCAATATATGTATACATATCTATATAGTTATCTTGCAGCACAAGAAAAATCAAATCTAGAAAGTGAAAGAAAAAAAACTAAGAAGGAAAACATAATGCAAGCAAACATTCACAGAAAGTGTGAAAATGCTATATTGTGGTCCACACTCAGATCCCACAGACCTCTTCTTCACTGAACAATAGGAACTGATTTGAATCACCTCGTTGTTTAAGAGAGCCATGTCCATCAGAATTGATCATCATATAGTCTTGTTGTTGCCATGTATAATGATCTCCTGGTTCTGCTCATATCACTCAGCATCAGTTCATGCAAGTCTCTCCAGGCCTCTCTGAAATCGTCCTGCTGGTCGTTTCTTACAGAGCAATAATATTCCATAACATTCATATACCATAATTTATTCAGCCACTCTCCAATTGATGGGCATCCATTCAGTTTCCAGTTTCTTGCCACTACAAAAAGGGCTGCCACAGACATTCTTGCATACGTGGGTCCCTTTCCCTCCTTTAAGATTTCTTTGGGATATAGGCCCAGTAGAAATACTGCTGGGCGTGATCACATTATTTTAGTGATTTGTCCAGTGCAGAGAACAATGTGGGACTATCATTTCCCTTAAATTCCCTGCCTCCAGGTATTAAAGAGGTGTCATGTTAAAAAAGGGATTAGCTGGTTTCTGCTTGGCTTTTCAAGGTAGAATCTGGAGAAATGAATAGGTCAAAGTTATGGAGAAATAGATTTTGCTCCATATAAGTTAAAAAAAAAAGATAACAATTAGAGAGAATGAGTTAGGCCAGATGACTGCTTGTTTGGGATATCTTAGAATTGGCTCAGTGTGCATCAGACTTAACTTTCAAGGTCTCTTCCACCTCTCATATTCTGTTATTCTATCCCAAAGAACCAATGCAGTCATTTTGATTTAATCTTATGTTTTTGTTGAACATTGGTGAGAAAAAGAAAAAAAAAGATTTCACTATGATTAAAATTCTTTTTAATTTTCAGTTCCAAATTTCCTCTCTCCTGCCCTTCCTACACCCATTGAGAATTTCACCATGATTAGTGAGTGCTTTTTTCATGTGTGTATATGTCTTCTGTAGTCTACTATTACAGTATAATTCTCCAAAACATCAGAAGAATGAAACCAAGTCCCCTTAGAAGTACTTCAAATAACCCTCTATAAGGAAGGTTCAGGACAGGAAAGTCTTGTACCCACTACAGATATCCATGTTATACAGCCCCCCCCCCAAAAGTTAGAAGTCCATTTCTGAATCTTTTGATTGGGGCCCAGAATTTAAAGATGTTTTATGAGCTTAGAAATTTAAACTTTTAATTCCCCAGCTTCAATATCAGAGTAGTTTTTCAATTTGGCCACTAGATGGTGACTATGCTTTTTTACTGAGCAGGGCGGCTTTTTAAAGGTGACACTAGATTGATGGCAGTATTGAGCTAGAGGGGAATTAAAAATGTGAACTATGTATGGTGAAAGTAAGTCAGAGAAATTTAGTGACTTTCCCAAGATCACACAGTTAGTCAGGGGCAAAGCTAGAACTAGAACATGGCAGTTTACAGGATGGCCTAGAGTGCCACCATATTGATAAGAAGGGAGGGAGGGGAAAGGAGTGTGTGTAGTGTGTGTGTGTGTGTGTGTGTGTATGTGTGTGTGTGTGTGTGTGTGTGTGTGTGTGTGTGTGTGTGTGTGTGTGAGAGAGAGAGAGAGAGAGAGAGAGGAGACAGACAGTGATAGAGACAAAGACAGAGAGAGACACACATACAGACACACACAGAAATACACATACATACAGAGAAAGAGGGGGGGGGCATGAAGAATATTTCTGATTATTGCTTTTAAATGCATATTTTCAATGCTAGAACTATCTTTATTGTAGGACATGTGGGCATTTTGTGAAAAGTCAAGTACTTATGTTAGAATGAAGGCTAAAAATTTCTAATTAGACTAAAATATAGGCTGAGGAATGGTTTGAGGGGCATTTTCAAACCCTATTGAGAGATGCAAATGCTTTTTCCCAGGTCAAGAATGTTTTCTTAATGCCAGATCACTTGTTCGCTTAAAATTAGCCTTGGACCATTTCTGGTTATGGTTATCAGAGAGTAAAGAGTGAAAAAAGCTTTCTCAGTGAAGTCAGATCCCTTGTTAATTACTAAAAACCCTTTATATGTAATGTTATTTGTGATTTTTATGGCATCATCATTCCAAATGTAATTTCAATTAATGTAATCACTGAAGGTCCAAATAGATCTATCAAATCAATCAAGTCTGGCATAATGGATAGAGTTAAATCTGTGCTTAAAATAAGAAGGATCTGAGTTGAGATCCTGATTCAGATGCTAACTGAATTACCCTGAGTAACCATTTATTTCCTCTTAGTTTCAGTTTTCTCATCTGTAAAATGAGAATAATAGTGCTTACCCTCATGGGAACTGTTGTGAGGATCAGATAATATATGAAAAGCACTTGGAGGCAGCTAGATGGTACAGTGGATGGAGCACTGATCCTGAAATCAGAAGGACTTGTGTTCAAATCTATCCTCAGACAGTTAATGCTGCTTAGGTGTGTGACCCTAGGCAAGTCACTTAATCCCAATTGCCTTGCAAAAAAAATTAAAGAAGGACTTTGTAACTCTTTTTTTTTTCTTTATTAAAGCTTTTTATTTGCAAAACATATGTATGGGTAATTCTTCAACATTGACCCTTTCAAAGCTTTCTGTTACAAATTTTTCCTCCCTAGTCCCCACCCCTCCCCTAGATGGCAGGAAGTCCACTACATATTAATTATATTAAAATACTTGACAAATAGAATAAGTGTATACATATTTCCACACTTATCATTGTTGTGCAAGAAAAATCATATCTACAAGAAAAAAAATCAGAGAAAGGAAACACAATGCAAGCAAACATCAATAGAGAGCATGAAAATGTTATGTTGTGATCGACATTTCACATCCCTCTCTCTGGATGTATATGGCTTTCTTCACTGAACAAGTGGAACTGATTTGAAACATTTCATTGTTGAAGAGAGCCATAGGACTTTGTAACTCTTAAGGCATTACATAAATGCTAGCTGGTATTTTATTAATCAACCAGGTGTGAACTAGTTTATTTGAATGAGAGGAATAAAGTGCTTTGATCACTGGATAAAGGAAGATGATGCTTCATGGAAATTATTTTGTAATTGGCTGAAAGCATCAGACCTATCTCTATGGATACAAAAGCAACCTAGTTCAGAATTACAAAGGTATAGCATTAGGCCAGTACAATTGTATTGGAACAACAGTCAAGACCCTGAAAGGGAATCACTTGGAATAAAAAGTGAATTTGAGAGAGGTCCCATGACAGGAACAGTGACCATCAGAACTGCAGTCACTTAATAAAAATCCTGTAGACAAATGTGGAAAGATAATCACTTGAGGGCAATGATATCTTCAGGGAGTGAGACCCTTCAAGGCAATGAGAAGGCTGGCTATGGATTTCATAAAAGCTCTTCAGAGAGCTACACACAAAGGACATTTTATGAAGATTTAACAAGGTTTTCCTGTAACCAGGACTTGTGAATTTGCTATTTGCCAACGTGTATTCTCTCTATATATGTCTCAGTGCCATTGTATTAGATGTTTGAGTCCACTTTTCTCGAGGACTTTGTATGTTTACCGTGAGAATGTTTGAAGAGGATGATTTAGAAAGGATTTTTTCTTTTTTTTTTTTGGTAACTATAGCTTTTGAATAATACTATTTTCTAAAAGCCAGTTGAAGCTACAGGCTGAAGTAGGGGAATGGATTGTCAAAGGTGGTGGTAGGTTCCTTTTTGTTAGAGGTCTTAACATAGAGGTCAGAAGATGACTTTGGACAATGTAGAAATGTTCCTGCTCAGATATGAGTTGAAATAGATGGATTTTGAGATTTTTTCCAACTTTGAAATTCTGTGACAATGAACAAGCCTCGGTTTCCTCAGTTATAAAATGGTGACTACCTGATTTTTCTTGTGCAGCATGATGAATATGGAAATATATTTAGAAGAATTGCACATGTTTAACCTATATTGGATTGCTTGCTGACTTGGGGGGAAAGAAGGAAAGGAGAAAAATTTGGAACACAATGTTTTGCAAAGGTGAATGTTAAAAATTGTATTTGAAAAAAAATATTAAAAATAAAATGGGTCTCACAAATAATCACATTCTCCTTCATTTGCAGGGTTATTGTGAGGGAAATACTTTATATACTGTTAAGTTTTTTTTAAATGTGAATTATTATTATTTAGTAAGGGATTATATTCAAAGCCATGCCCACCACTGGAAAATTAATTCAGAATCCTTGTGGGTTAGTAGTCTATAACTACTACCATTACTAATTATAACTACAACTAATAACAAATAATTTATATGGATATTAGATCATGGACAAACTGTTTTTCCCTCCCATTTTTCCTTCAAATAGGAAGAGAAAAGCATTTATTAAGTGTCCACTATCTGCTAGGCATGGTGCTAAGTGCTTTACAAATGTTATCTCATGGAAATATTCACAGAAAGCGTTAAAATGCTGTGTTGTGGTTCACTCTCAGTTCCCACAGCCCTCTCTCTGGATGTATATGACTATCTTCATCGCAGTACAACTGGTTTGAATCACATCATTGTTGAAGAGAACCATGTCCATCAAAATTGATCATCGCATAGTCTTGTGGCTGTGTATAATGTTCTCCTGGTTCTGCTGATTTCACTCAGCATCAGTTCATGCAAGTCTCTCCAATCCTCTCTGAAATCCTCCTGTTGGTCATTTCTTACAGAACAATAGTATTCCATAACATTCATATACCATAATTTATTCAGCCATTCTCCAATTGATGGGCATCTTTTCAATTTCCAGTTTCTTGCCACTACAAAAAGGGCTGCCACAAACATTTTTGCACATGTGGG
>JAJPUD010007957.1:69949-97954 GCA_023553655.1 Myrmecobius fasciatus | reverse complement strand
CAAGTATTTCAACATTATTAACATGTAGTAGACTTCCTGACATCTAGCGGAGGGGAGGGGACTGGGGGTAAAATTTGTAATGGAAAGCTTTGTAAAGATCAATGCTGGGGAGGTACCCATACATATGTTATACAAATAAAAAGCTTTAATAAAAAAACAGCTATGGAGATTGAATATAAATCAACATATGGTATGTTCATTTCTTTTTGTTTGTTTGTTTTTTGTCTTTCCAATAGTTTTTCCTTTTGTTCTGATTCTTCTTTCCCAACATGATTCATAAAGCAATGCGTATCGAAATAAATTAATGAATTAAAAAAGAAACAATGCACTATTGCTGGATCTTCACACTGGTACAAACATTCTGGAAAGAAATTTCAAATCATGAAAAAAATTAAGTACAATATCTGTATTATTTAATCCAAAAATTCCATTACTGTTCCCCTAAGGATTTCCCCAAAGTCACTCCTTTAGTAAGTTACAGAGACACATTTTAAACTCACATTATATTATTCTAAAATCATATTCTCTTCCTTGGAACATGGGATCTCTAAAACAATCTAGCATTATTTTTGTTTCACTATAGCAAATAACTAATTTTCATACTAAGACTACACAAGAGGAAAAGGCAATGATAATATTATTTGATTAGATATAAGAAATTTGAATTGTTTGAAATATGAAAATTATGACAGCTGAAGAATTTTGTTTTTCTTTAAGTGGATGACAAATGACTAGGATTAAGTGCTTAGTTCTTATAAATTATATAAACAATTTATACTTGATTGGCAATCCAGGTTTAACATGAAATGATTAATAAGATCTCACATTTTATAAAGATTAGTATAATGATAGGTACTTTTTAAAAGGAAAAATTTGAAAACCTATAAATGGAAAGGTATAATGGCATTTAATGGTAAGATTTAATTTCTAGATTTCAGTAATTTTGAAATATCGTATAGCTGGCATGATAAATATATGGAATGATGATTGCATTCATTGCCAATAATGATGTACATAAAAAGCCAGTTATCAACCAAAATGAAGGAAATGCTGTATTCTTTCCTCCCTGGTGATGTCTTACATTAGGCCTTGAGATAAAAAAAGGCCTTAGGAGATGGTTACAGCCTTGTGAGTTTTAAAAGGTTAGGAGAGTGAGCCATAGAAATATAGGACTGGAGTCCATGCTGGGATTTCTAGAAGACAGATGGTGGGGAGTGAGGATTTTTTTTTATTGTTATTAAAGATTTTTATTTTCAAAATGGATGCATGGATAATTTTTCAGCATTGAAACTTGAAAAACCTTTTGTTCCAAATTTTCTTCCAGTCCCCTTTTACTAGAAGGCAACTATTCCAATATATGTTAAACATGTGCAGTTCTTCTAAACATACTTTCATGCACAGTTTGCTAGCCCTTTGGGCATAGTTTCAAAATGTTTTCCAGAATGGTTGAATCAGTTCACAACTTGGGGAGTGAAATTATGAGTGAGCTATCTAACCTGGGCCAGTTGTAGCAAACATGTTAACTCATCCATACATCAATATCTGTTGTTGGGTATGAACTTGATTAAATGGATTAAAAGTGATCCTACTTTTCCCCAGACACTGATGTTTTAGAAGAGAAAGTGAGTCCCAGGGATAGGAAGACATTCACTGATATATAAAGAATAATTGATTAGCTATTGTATGAATGAAAATGGATCTTTGACATAAAGCAAGAAGCAATCTGATGTAGTAAGATACATGTATGATTTGTAGTACAGTACAAATAATTGCTGTGTAAAATCCTTCTTAAAAACTTTGTATTCAAGATTCTGTCTCTAAAACTCAATCTCAGTTCCTTCATAGAATCAGTCTCAGTTCCTACATAGAAAAGAAATGATAATTATTTTAGTAACTACTATACAGAAATAGTTAACTTTAATTTATATAATTATAAATAAATATAATTGAGCTATTATTCCAAAATAAATCAGTAATCATATCAGAGCAGTTTGGCAAAGTTGCATAGTTGTACTTATAGTAAGATACATTACAAATGGCTACCAGACTCAGATGCTAGCTCTTAATCCTACCTTTAAATTTCTGTGTGACATTGGCAAATTACTAAATCTTTCTCTCAATTTTTTTGTTCTAGCGATGATCTTCTAGTGTCCATTTACATATATTTATATAAGCAGTCTTTTCTTCTTGGAAAGCATACCCACCTCACCTCTAAGTCTTAGAATTTCTACCATC
The DNA here is from genome assembly GCA_023553655.1 of Myrmecobius fasciatus. NCBI lineage: Eukaryota > Metazoa > Chordata > Mammalia > Dasyuromorphia > Myrmecobiidae > Myrmecobius > Myrmecobius fasciatus. The sequence continues at coordinate 95,719 of JAJPUD010007957.1, read as the reverse complement.
CTCCAGAACTCATCTCATGTGATGGCTCCAATATAAGATCCTTCATGACTTTCCAAGCTACTAGTACCTCCACCACAATACTACATTGATTTAACTCTGAATATGCATTATATATACTTATGCAAAGAGATGGTATGCCCTCTAATAAAATATAAGCAAGATTAGTAACTTTTTTTAAAATTTTTATTTTTGTTTCCCCAGCAGCTAGCTTTGTACTTCACACATAATCAACTTTTAACAAATGTTTGTTAATGAATTGATCATGTTCAATTGATTAAACTGTTCTAGTTGCAGATTCTGTATCAGTAGAATAGATATTTAAATAATTTCTCTGCATTTTAAAATTAGGAAAGCATCTTCCAAAACTTTAAGTTACTATATAACTGGTTATTTGTATGAGGAAATAAATAAATCATAATTAGGTCACTTTGATGAGACTATATAGCTATAGGTATGCTGTAAATGCAATGGGGGTAAAAACCTTCTTGATAGGGTCTCAATTACTTGGTTCTAATTTGCTGTGCTTTGCTCTGCTTTTTAGACAAGTGTTAATTATCATATACATGCCCTATATATTTCACAGAGTTGTTATGAGGTACAAAGTGAGAGTCTTGTAGAACCTAAGGGGACAACCTGGTGACTGTGGCTAAGTAAAAGGGAGTAAGGATGTTTATTCATAAAAGGGAAGCTGATGCAGCTGGGCCATCTTCAATACCCTGAATCAAAGAGAAAATAAAATGGTTGAGCTGGTATGATCTGTGCCCAGATGAATTCAGGGAAGCTTCCTGGGGTTTCAAGAGAATGGGATGCTGTGAAAGCAGGATTCAGAATGTAAAAAGGAAAATAAAGATGATGGAATTCATATGATGGGAGGGGAAAAACAAGCAAAGAAAAAACATAGGACGTAACTAGAAAGGAAACAAACTCTAATAAAAAAAACAGAAATACCCATCAAGTATTTCATAATTTAATTGATACTCAAAGGTCATCTAATATAACCCAAACTAACTGGAAATCAACACTATGATAAACTGTCATCCAGTTTGGGCTCGAAAACTTTCATTGACAGGGGACCCTCTCCTTCCTGAGGGAATCCACGCCATTTGTTTTATATGGATATAACTGACAGTGTAGCCCCTCCCAAAAGGATGCAGAGAACTATCTCTTTAGTGGCTGGAAGCTTTTAGGGGGATTGTCTAGAAGAATTTTATTTTATTACTTATATGATACCTAAACCTTATTCTTTGCAACTTTCATCCATTGCTTCTCATAGTTTTGTTGTTATTGCTGTTTTTGTTATTGTTGTTGTTGTTGTTGTAGACTGGTCAAAAAAAAAAAAGAACTCCCTTGAGAAACTAAGGCCCCAACCATGAATCTTGATGCTGATAGTTTTGACCTGTATGACTTTAGGCAACTTACTTTACCTTTTATGGACCTCCTTTTCTTAATTGATTTACTAAGAGGGAAATAAAATAAGCCTTAAGGAGTTTTGATTTCTATTATTCATTGCCATCTAAATGCATATCCATCTCTTGATAGACTTTTTCTTCCTCAGCAGTATTGGTTGTACCCCATGGAGCAATTTGGAACTATGCTCAAATGACTACAAAACTGTGCATACCCTTTGATAGAGCAGTGTCTCTACTGGGTCTGTATCTCAAAGAGATCATAAAAACACAGAAAGGACCCACATGTGCAAAAATGTTTGTAGCACTTTTTTTGTAATGTCAACAAACTGGAAATTGAGTAGATGCCCCTCAGTTGGGAAAAGGCTGAATAAGTTATGTTATATGAATAAAAGAGAATATTATTGTTCTATAAGAAATGATAGGCAAGCTGATTTCAGAAAGACCTGGAAAGACTTATATGACCTGAAGCTAAGTGAGGTGAGTATCACCAAGAGAACACTGTGCACAGCAACAGTAAGATTATGTGATGATCAATTGTGATGGACTTGACTCTTTTCAATAATGAAATTATTCAAGTCAATTCCAATAGACTTGTGATAGAAAGAGTTATATCCAATAGACTTGTGATGGAAAGAGCTATCTGAATCCAGAGAGAGAACTATGAAGACTAAATATGTAACAAAGCATACTTGTTTTTCACCTTTTTTGTTATTGTTTATTTGCTTGTATTTTTTGTGATTTTTTCTTTCACCTTTTGATCTGATTTTCCTTGCATAATTTGATGAATATGGATAGGGTTAGAAGAATTGCACATTTAACCTAAAAAATAAATATACCTCATGAAAACTTTGCTTTCAAAATATGATTTTTTTTGCCATTGGATCTAGCCTATTCTTTCTCTGAGTGTTGAAAACTTCTCTTCTAGAACCCGATGCATATATTAGATTTAAGTGAAGATAGTTCCTTCAATTAAATAGCAAGTATTTAGTCATTAATTTTGTGTCAAGGACTAGAATAGGTACTATATACTGTTTAGTGATTTTTCAGTCATGTCTGGCCCATTGTGACCCCATTTAGGTTTTTCTTGGTAAAAATGTTATAGTAATCTGTCTTTTTGTCCTTCAGCTTAATTTTCAAAAGAGAAAACTGAGGCAAACAAGATTGTCTTTCCCAGAATAACACAGCTAATAAAAGTATGAGGTCAGATTTGAAGTCATGAAGATGAAGCTTTCTGTTTACAAGACCATCACTCTGTCCACTGTGCCACCCAGATGTCCCATTATACCAAAAAAAAAAAGAAAAAGAAAAAGTTCTTGTTCTTTTCCTGCTTTAGAAGAAATAGCCTTTTAATTTCATGCTGGAGGAAAGGAAGTAGAGGGGAAATACATATCCATTCATTTATTTATTTTTATTATTGAAGTTTTTATTTTCAAAACATATGCAAGGATAATTTTTCAACATTGCCCCTTGAAAAACCTTGTGTTCCAATTTCCCCACTTTTTCTCCAACTCCTCCCCTAGATATACACCATATGTTAAATGTGGTAAAAATATATGTTAAATCCAATATATGCATACATATTTATACAATTATCTTTCTGCACAAGAAAAAAAACAGATCAATAAGTTGAAAGAGAGAGAGAGAGTGAGAGAAAGAGAGAGAGAGAATAAAATTCAAACACATCACAAAAAAGAGTGAAAATGTTGTGTTGTGATCCACACTCAGTATGCACAGTCCTCTCTGGGTATAGATGGCTCTCATCAACACAAGATCATTGGAACTGGTCTGAATTATCTTATTGGTGGAAAGAGCCACGTCCATCAGAATTCATCATCACATAGTCTTGTTATAGCTGGTTCTGCTCATTTCACTTAGCATCAGTTCATGTAAGTCTCTTCAGGCCTCTCTGAAATCATCCTGCTGATCATTTCTTATAGAACGATAATATTCCATAACATTTATATATCATAACTTATTTGGTCATTCTCCAACTGATGGGCATCTAATCAGATTCCAGCTTCTTGCCACTATGAAAAGGGGTGCCACAAGCATTTTTGCACATTTGGGTCCCTTTCCTCCTTTAAGATCTCTTTAGGATATAAGCCCAGTAAAAACACTGTGGATCAAAAAGTATGCACAGTTTAATAACCCTTTGGGCATAGCTCCAAATTGCTCTCCAGATTGGTTGGATCATTTCACAACTCCACCAACAATATATTAGTGTTCCACTTTTCTCACATTCCCTCCAACATTCATCATTATCTTTTCCTGTCATCTTAGCCAATTTGAGAGGTATGTAGTGGAATCTCAGAGTTGTCTTAATTTGCATTTCTCTCATCAATAGTGATTTAAAGCACCTTTTCATATGACTAGAAATGGTTTCAATTTCTTCATCTGAAGATTGTTCATATCTTTTGACCATTTTTCAATTATAGAATGACTTAAATTCTTATAAATTTGAATCAATTCTCTTTATATTTTAGAAATGAGGCCTTTATCAGAACCTTTGAATGTAAAAATGTTCTCGAGTTTATTGCTTCCCTTCTAATCTTGTCTGCATTTGTTTTGTTTGTACAAAACTTTTAAAATTTAATATAATCAACAGGGGGTGGAGTCAAGCTCGTGGAGTGCAGACACAACTCTCTGTGACCTTCTCTGACCTTCTCTCAAACCAACAGCAGATTAAGCCTCTAAACTGATTCTGGAGTCAAAGTACCTCTAAATATTTGGAATATAACACATTCCCAGAATAAGTTACCTTGGAAGAGCTTCAGAACTGGTCTGTTTCAGTCGGGCAAGGGGTCAGTTTGCCGAGCTCAGACAGCAGCTCTGGGAGAGGGCAGGAGGCCAGGCTGGGATTATAAGCAACTGGGAAGTTCCTGTAAGGCTCTTGGGCCACTCTGCCCTGGTTGCCGGCAGGTGCTTTTGCAGATCTGTCTTTTGTAAAAGGTAGATTGTAAACCACTGAGAACACTAAACCTAGCCCCAATAGCCCAGCACTGGAAGTCAATCAGCCAAATTACCCCAGGGCAAATTAAAGCAGCTGTCTCTTCTCTACTTTAAACAGACCTCAAGAATAAAAAACAAAAAAGAACTCTCACCATAGACAGCTTTTATGGAGAGAGAAAAGAAAAGACCTCAGATCCTGAGGTTCATAAAGGTAAAGCAACCCCAGAGGAAGCCACAAAGGGAGACATGACCTGGTGCCCATTTCACAAGGTTTTCCTGGAAGACTGCATAAAGAATCTCAAAAGAAAGTTATAAGAAAAATGATGAAATGAAATGAGATCTTTGCAAGAAGGAATGGAAAAAGCATATAATGCTCTACAAAAGAAATGTGAAAAAGACACCAATTCCCTGAAAAAATTGGTGAAATGGAAAAGTATGCAAAGAACAAATTGGCCAATTACAAAAAGAGCTAAAAAGATAACTGAAGAAAATAATATATTAAAAATTATAATTAAACAAATGGAAGTGAATGAATCAATAAGACTTCAAGAATCAGTTAAATAAAAACAAAAAAAAAAGAAAAAAATAGAAGAAAATTTGAAATATCTCCTAGGAAAAACAACTGATCTGGAAAATAGATCTAGGAGAGAAAATCTAAGGCTTATTGCACTTCCTGAAAGCCATGATGAAAAAAAGAACCTAAACACTATCTTCCAGGAAATCATGAAAGAAAACTGCCCTGATGTTTTAGAATCAGAAGGTAAAATAGCCATCAAAAGAATTCACCAATCACCTCCTCAAAGAGACCCCAAAATTAAATCTCCAAGGAATATCGTGGCTAAATTTCAGGACTAACACACCAAGGAAAAGATATTGCAAGTAGGTAGAAAGAAACAATTCAAATACTAAGCAACTATAATTAGAATCACCCAGGAACTGTCAGCTTCCACATTAAAGGATCACAGGGCCTGGAATCAGATATTCCTAAAGGCAAAGGAACTTGAATTACAGCCAAGAATAAGCTATCCAGCCAGAATGGGCATTATCTTCCAGGGAAGAAGATAGACATTTAATGACATAGGTGAATTTCATCTGTTTCTAATGAAAAGACCAGATCTGAACAAAAAATTCGACATCCAAACACAGAACTCAAGAGAAGCATAAAAAGGTAAAAAGGAGAAAAAAAGACTCTTGAGAACTATATTTCTACTATGGGTATACTTAAAGTTTGGGGAATCATTTTATTTTACTTTGATAATATGAAAAAGAAACAGAGGTGGAAGGAGTATCATACTGGAAAAAGAGGGAAAAGAAGGTAAAATAAGGTAAAAAAAAAAGGATGTAAACATAAGGTAAAATATCATGAAGAGGCAAAGAAAACCTAATATAATTGAGGGGGAAAAGGGAGGGGGATGAGTATTGTGTGAATCTTACTCTCATCATATTGGGCTCTAAAAGAGTATATCAGACACATTCGGTTTCACAGAGAAACTTGTCCCTCCTTATAGGGAAGTGGGAGGGAAAGGAGGAAAAGAAAGGGAAAGACTAATAGAAGGGAAAATAGAAGAATTAGGAGAAAGGTATAAAAAGGGGGAGGGGCTCTAAAGGTGAGAGGACTGTTTGAGGGAGGTGGTCATAAAAATAAAAATACTAGGGAAGGAGGAAGGAAGAAAGGGGAACGGAAAGAGAAAAAACATAACTTTGGTATATGAATGTCATGGAATATTATTTTTCTGTGAGAAACGACCAGCAGGATGATTTCAGAGAGACTTGTAGAGATTTGCATGAACTGATGCTAAGTGAAATGAGTGGAACCAGGAGATCATTAAACATGGCAACAACACAACTATATGATGATCAATTCTGATGAACATAGTTCTCTTCAAAAATGAGATTTTTCAAACCAGTTCCAGTTGTTCAGTGATGAAGAAAACCATATACATCCAGGGAGAGGCCTATGGGATCTGAGTCTGGACCACAACATAGCATTTTCATACTCTCTATTGATGTTTACTTGCATTATGTTTTCCTTTTCAGATCATTTTGTTTTTTCTTGTAGATCCGATTTTTCTTATACAGCAGGATAACTGTAAACATATGTATATATATATATATATTCGATTTGTCAAGTATTTTAACATAATTAACGTGTATTAGACTTCCTGCCATCTAGGGGATGGGTTGGGGGTGGGGATGAAATTTGTAACAGAAAACTTTGCAAGGGTCAGTGTTGAAAAATTACCTATGCATATGTTTTACAAATAAAACATTTTAATAAAAAAATATATAATCAAAATTATCTATTTGGTATTCAATAATCATCTCCAGTTCTTCTTTGGTCACAAATCCTTCTTTCTCCACATATCTGAGAGATAAGCTATTTTTTGTTCTTCTAATTGGTTTATAATACCACTCTCTATGTCTAAATCTTTTTTTAATTAAAGCTTTTTATTTGCATAACATATGTATGGGTAGTTCCTCAGCATTGATCTTTACAAAGCTTTCCATTACAAATTTTCCCCCCCAGTCCCCTCCCCTCCCCTATATGGCAGGAAGTCCACTACATGTTAATTATATTAAAATACTTGTCTGTGTCTAAATCTTGAACCCATTTCAACCTTATCTTGTTATATGGTGTTAGGTGTGGGTCAATGTCTCGTTTCTGCCATACTAGTTTGCAATTTTCCTAGCAGTTTTTGTTAAATAAATATTGAGTTCTTATCCCCAAAGCTGGGTTCTTTGGGTTTCTCAAATACAATATCACTGTAGTCATTCACTACTTTGTCCTAGGAACCTAACTTATTTCATTGATCAACTACTATTTCTTAGCCAGTACCAAATGGTTTTGATGACCACTGCTTTGCAATATAGTTTTAGATCTGGCACAATTAGGCCACTTTAATTTGTAATTGTTTTTCATTAATTTCTTTGAAATTCTTGACATTTTGTTCTTCCAGATGAACTTTGTTATTATTTTTTCTAGATCTGTAAAATAATTTTTTGGGAGTTGGATTGTTATGGCACCAAATAAATAGATTAATTTAGGTAGTATTGTCATTTTCATTATATTTGCTCTGCCTACCTATGAGCACTTGATATTTTTTCCAACTGATCATATGTATGGAAGTTGTTTTGTAGTTGTATTCATATGGTTCCTGACTTTGCCTTGGCAGATAGAGTCCCAAATATTTTATATTATCAACAGTTATTTTGAATGGAATTTCTTTTTGTATCACTTGCTGCTGAACTTTGTTGGTAATATATAAAAATGCTGATGATTTATGTGGATTTATTTTGTATCTTGCAATTTTGCTAAAGTTGTGAATTTTCTAGTAGTTTTTTTAGTTGATTCTCTAGGATTCTCTGCTATACCATCATATCATCTGCAAAGAGTGATAATTTGGTTTCTTCATTACCTACTCTAATTCCTTTTATCTCTTTTTCTTCTCTTGCCAAAACTAACATTTCTAATACAATTTTAAGTAGTAATGGTGACAGTGGGCAGCCTTGTTTCACTCCTGATTTTATTAGGCATGGTTCTAGTTTGTCAAGAGGAAATAGTTAAAGAAAAGATCTGGAAGGCAACAAACAACACATAATGCTCAGAAAAAAAAATAAAATTCAAATAAACAATGAGTTGCAAACCAATTTCTCTGACAAGACACCACACTTGCTTGATGCAAGAAATTTAAGAACAAAGCTAGAAGGAAAGGGGAAAGATGTATATATACAAATCACTTCATTTTTCATATGAGCAGTTTGGTTTCTGAAAGTAAAATAATTTATCTTTCATGTGAAGAAAAAGAATCAAGCCACCTTATAAATGCTGACATCTTATTTTGTATGTGAATAATTTTCTTATAAATATATGCAACATTGTAATTCTGTTTCCCAAAATAAAATTTAAGTGTAATAAGAAGTTTTTTCAGATTAAACATGATAGATACATAGATACACATATACATATACATATTTACATACATATATACATACATTCATATATATATATATATAAATACACACACTACACACACACACACACACACACACACACACAACACATACATGCATACAGATTGGGAGGATGACCAAAGAAAACTAACAAGACCTGTTCGAAGAAAGTGTAATGACTGAGACTTCAGGGCATTGTGATCTCTTGATTCATTTTTATGTAATTCTTTGCATATAATTTGTATTTGTATGTAATTGTATGTTTGTTTTAGTTTGTTTTTGCCTTTGAGAAGTTAATTCACAAAATGTCTTAATAATATATCTGTTTGGAAACTGTAATGATTAAAATCTTTTGTTACTTCTTAATAAGTAGCAGAAAGATAGCTTATGAGCTTTTCCTCATAAGGGAAAATCACTAAGTACCCAAAGATACAACTTTAAGTCAGAGAGTCTGTTGGAGAACTCAGCAGAAATGATGATAAGGGGAACAATAAAGGAAGTGGCAAAAAATGAAGGAGAAGGCTGCAGTAGTGGTTAGCTTACTCAGGGACTATAGTTGGGAGGCTACTAGTTAGAGGAAAAATAGCATTTTTCACATTGACTAAATAAAAAGCTGTTAGCCTTTTGCCTGAGGGGAAGTTCAGCTCTATTGTTATTTCAATTATTGTTTTTCCTTAGCACTTAAGGTTTGAGAGAAAAGCCTTTTAGAAGTACCCATTTGTTCTTCTACCTTTTCTGTTTGAAAAAGAAAAAGCAGATGGGGAAAGACAGGATTTGTTGTAAACTCTACTTGACTGTTATAAGAGGCTGGGTTGATTAGATGGTGCAAAATTTAGGATATGGAAACAATGGCTAAACTTGTCCTCATTGACCAGAAAAAGAACCTGAGGATACCTGCAGATCTCTAGCTTAAAGGAAATATGTGTCATTAAAATTAATGTATATTTTCCAAGTATTCTTTTAAGAATAATTTTTGAGGGGCAGCTAGGTCGCTCAGTAGATAGAGCACCAGCCCTTAAGTTGGGAACACCTGAGTTCAAATCTGCCCTCAGACGCGTCCTAGCTCTGTGAACTTGGGCAAGTCACTTAACCCTAATTGCCTCAGGGAAAAAAAAGATTTTTGATTTTAAAGAGCTTTCATGGCTTCATCAGTTTGAGAATAAAACAGATTTGCATAAGAGCAATGAGGACAAGAAGGGGAACAGTTTGAAGAAAAGCAGCTTTGTGTGGTTCATATAATTCTTAAAGAAATCAAGAACACCCAAACCTGCTGTCCAGAGTTGTTCTTATTCATAGGTATCATAACAAGGTAAGGATGTATCCACTTTCCTCCACTGATGCTGTGTGTATTGACAAGAAACTATGTTTATATGTGGATTGTGACATATTGATTGCTGAGCTAACTGGGCTAGAACGTCAGACCTGAAGTCAAGAAGATTCATCTTCCTAAGTTTAAATATAACCTCAGGGGGCAGCTAGGTGGCACAGTGGATAGAGCACCAGCCCTGAAGTCAAGAGGACTTGAGTTCAAATCTGGTCTCAGACACTTAACACTTCCTAGCTGTGTGATCCTGGGCAAGTCACTTTACCTCAATTGCCTCAGCAAAAAGCATAAATAAATAAATAAATATAACATCAGATACTTACTAGTTGTGCAAATGTGGGTAAGTCATTTCACTCTGTTTGCCTCAGTTCCTAATCTCTAAAATAAGTTGACAAAGGAAAGGGAAAATGACATTAGGATTTTTTACCAAGAAAACCATAAATCGGTGAAAAGAGAGACATAGCTGAACCGATTGGATGACAAATGATAGTTTAATTATTACTATCCCTTTACCTTACCATTAAGTAAATATATTATATTTAAGAACTGATGATGAGAGTAATAAAAGCAGAAGATAGAATGATCATACAGAGTTAGTGATCATAACTATGAATGTGAAGGGGACAAATTCACTCATAAAAGAAAAGCAGACAGCAGAATGGATTAGAAAACAGAAACCAACAATTTGTTGCTGCCAAAAAATACACCTGAAACAAAGAGACACATATAGAGTTAAAATAAGAAGTTAGATCAGAATCTATTATACTTCAGCTAAAATAAAAAGGCAGGTTTAGTAATCATGGTCTCAGATGAACCAAAAATAGACCTAATTAAAAGAGATAGAAACTACATCTTGCTGAAAGGTAAGATTAAAAAAAGGAAATAATAACAATACTAAACAAATATTGCAAGTGGCGCAGCATCCAAATTCTTGGTTAAGTGAATTATTGGATGAAATAGTAAAATTATATTAGTGGAGGGCCTTAACATTCCTCTTTTAGAGTTAGGTAATTCTAAATGTGAAATAAATAAATTGAAATGAATATAATTTTAGAAAAGTTAAATGATAGACCTCTATTCTCTTGGGAATAGAAAGGGATATGCATTTTTTTCTGCTGTATAGGACACTTTTGCAAAAAAAAAAGTGGTCATGCATTAGGATTCAAAAGCTTGACAAATGTAGAAAAAGCATAAATATCAAATGTTTCTTTTCTAAACAAAAATTATATTCAACATAGGACCACAGAAGCATACATTTTAATGATGGAAACTAATCTAATTTTGAAGAATAAATGGATCAAAGAACAAATAACAGAAATAATAATTTCATTAAAGATAGTGACAAAAGTTAAAAGACATACCAAGATTTGTAGAATGCTGCCAAAGCTGTACTTTGGGGAAAATTATATCTCTAAATGCATATATAAGTAAAAGAGAAAAAGACAATATCAATAAATTGGGTATGCAACTAAAAATTAAGAGTAGAAAAATAATGAATTTAAAATCCCCTATCATACATCAAAAAGAAAGTCCAGAAAAGTAAGGGAGAAATTAATAAAAATTACAATGCTAAAAAAAGAAAGCATTGAACCAATAGGTAAAACAAGCTTGTTTTTACCAAAAAATAACAAAATGAATAAACCGTGGATTAATCTGATTTTTAAGAAAGATGAAAAACAAATTGTCAGTAACCCAAACTAAAAGGATGAATGTACCACTAGAGAAGATGAAATTAAAATAGTTAGTAGTTATTTTACTCAATTATATGCCATCAAAACTAAGAATCAATATGAGTGAATTTATTTTTATTTTAAAAATACAAATTCCTGAGATTAACCAAAGAGGAAATGGAATACTTTAACAATGTTAACTTAGAAAAAGAAATAGAACAGCCATCAATGAACTGCCTAAGGAAAAAATCCCCAGAAACTAAAAGAATTACAAATGAATTCTACCAAATTCCTTTTACACCACAAATATGATGCTGATGCTTAAACCAGAAAGTGTAAAAAGAGAGAAAGAAAACTATAGACCAATTTCCCTAAAGAATATTAATGTAAAAATGAATATAAAAGGCTACTACAACAGCATATCACAAAATCATATATTATGATTAAGTGAAATTTACACTAGGAATGCAGGGCTGTTTCATTATTAGGAAAACTCTCAGAATGATTGACCATATCAATAATAAAAACAACAAAAATTATATGATTATCTCAGTAGATGCAGAAAAAGCTTTTGATAAAATATAACACTCATTCCTATTAAAATAGTAGAAAGTATGGTAATAAATGGATTCTTTCTTCAAATAGTAAGTAGTAACTAACTAAATATAAATGGAAATAAAGTAGAAACCTTCACCATAAATATGCATAAAGCATCATTCTATATATTGTCAATGAAACATATCACAAAGAGATAGAAAGATAAATTTAAAGCAACTATAAACCAATATATAATACTTGAAGGTCTGTCTGCCAAGAAAATTCCAGAGAGTATAACAAATGAAAAACACTTTTTACACAAATTAAGACATATAAACAATTGAGAAACTATTAATCATTCATAGATAGACTAAGTCAATATTTTTAAAAGTGAATCTTCTACCTAAATTAATCTATTTAATTCAGTGCAAATCTATTCAAATTATCCCAAAGAATTCCTTTGTAGAGTAGAAAACTATCAAAATTCATCCACAAGTACAAAAGGTCAAGAACCAGATTGCAAACTATATTCCAAAATGGTAATCATTAAAACAATTTACTACTGGCTGAGGAATTAAGTCATAGATTAGTAGAACAGTTTAGTACCAAAAACATTAGTAATTGAACATAGTAATCTATGGTTTGATAAATCCAAATGATATATATATATGTATATATTCATATATATGTATATAATTATTAATAATAAGAGAATTTTGGAAAAATTAGGCATGGACCAACAAATCACAACATATACCAATATAATGTCAAAATGGATAAATGATTTAGGCATAAAGGGTAATACCATAAGCAAATTAGAGGAGCATGGAAAAATGTAGCAGTTAGATCTAAGCTTAAGGGAAGATAACAAACAAAATTGAAAAGATCATAATAAGTAGAACTGATAATTTTGATTGCATGAAATTTAAATTTTTTGTATACAAAAAATCCAAACAGACAAAATTAGAACTGGAATAAAATTTACAACTAATTTACATGATGAAGGCCTGATTCATTAAATATATAAGTAAGCCAAATTTATAAAAATAAGAGGCATTCCCCAACTGACAAATAATTAAAAGTTATGACCTGGCAGTTTTCAGAGAAAAATATCAATAGTCAGTTGAAAAACTTCTTTATCACTACTGATTTAAAAAAAAAGTAAAGTAATACAAATCTGAGGTACCAACTTAGACCTATTAGATGAACTAACATGACAGAAAAAAAGGACTAAAGCTTATGTGAAATAATAGGTACATGTGTAATATTACATACATACAGAAGAGAGATGATTAATATTTTATATCTGTTGAATAGATTGCTATATGGAGAATTTCTTAAAAGCTAATTTCTTTTCACAGAATCATATTTTTTATAAATGTCAAATTATTTTAATAACAACCTTGTTATTAAAGGTTGTTTAATAACAACCTTTATTGTTATTAGGTCCTTAGGTTTTCATGGACAAAGGTTTTTATCTTGCGATAGTACATATACTCAAAAAAAAAAGGCTTCTTAACTCACAGAATAAGAGATGAAAAGCTGAGAACTATCTCAGAGTGATTTTTTTCAAACACAATCTTTTCATTTCACAAATAAGGATACCAAGGCTACTCTAAATGATAACTGGCTCATTCTCCTGCTGATACAACACTTGAATATGTTAGGACTTGTCAATGCTCACAAAGCCTTTGAGAACCTAACATTAGCTTTATACCATGAAGTGATTATGAAACTACAATATGTTACAGCTGCTAAAGTAGTGATAAATTCTAAATTCAGGACTTGGATTCAAATCTTTCTTCTCAAAGTCCCAATATCAGATTTTTTTTTCAATCAGTATAAATTAATTCACCAGTAACTTCACTTCCAGCAATATATTAGGTTCAGGGAGAATTGTGTATCTGAGTAGAATATGTGTTTAGCTTTCTTCTACAGACAAGTAACTACTACCTATGTGCAAAGTTCAAATTAGTCACTGTTAGAAAAGAAAGTGATGAGGTTCAAGAAACATTTCTCTTCAAGTTATCCGAGAAATGATTTATGTGGATTAATTTTGAATCTTGCCACTTTGTTAAAGTTGTGAATTGTTTCTAGTAGTTTTTTAGTTGAGTCTCTAGGGTTCTCTAAGTATACCATCATGTCATCTGCAAAGAGTGATAATTTGGTTTCTTCATTACCTACTCTGATTCCTTTTATCTCTTTTTCTTCTCTTGTTGCTAAAGCTAACATTTCTAATACAATATTAAATAGTAATGGTGACAGTGGGCAGCCTTGTTTCACTCCTGATCTTATTGGGAATGGTTTTAGTTTGTCTCCATTACATATGATGCTTGCTGATGGTTTTAAATAGATGCTACTGATCATTTTAAGGAAAAGCCCATTTATTCCTATGATCTCTAGTGTTTTTAATAGGAAAGGGTATTGGATTTTATCAAAGGCCTTTTCTGCATCTATTAATAATCATAAGGTTTTTGTTAATTTGGTTATTAATATAATTAATTATGCTGATAGTTTTCCTAATATTGAACCTGGGGATAGTACATCAAATTGGGAAATCATCTTTACATTTAATGGTTCTGATAAAGGCCTCATTTCTAAAATATATAGAGAATTGTCTCATATATATATAAGAATTCAAGCCACTCTTCAATAGATAAGTGGTCAAGGGATATGAACAGACAATTTTCAGATGATGAAATTAAAACCATCTCTAGTCATATGAAAAGTTGCTCCAAATCACTATTGATCAGAGAAATGCAAATTAAGACAACTCTGAGGTACCACTACACACCTGTCAGATTGGCTAAAATGACAGGAAAAGATAACGATGAATGGTGGAGGGGATGTGGGAGGGCTGGGACACTAATACATTGTTGGTGGAACTGTGAACGGATCCAACCATTCTGGAGAGCAATTTGGAGCTATGCTCAAAAAGTTATCAAGCTGTGCATACCCTTTGACTCAGCAGTGTTTCTACTGGGCCTATATCCCAAAGAGATCTTAGAGGAGGGAAAGGGACCCACATGTGCAAGAATGTTTGTGGCAGCCCTTTTTGTAGTGGCTAGAAACTGGAAACTGAAGGGATGCCCATCCATTGGAGAGTGGCTGAATAAATTATGGTATATGAATGTTATGGAATATTATTGCTCTGTAAGAAATGACCAACAGGACGATTTCAGAGAGGCCTGGAGGGACTTGCATGAACTGATGCTGAGTGAAACAAGCAGAACCAGGAGATCATCATGCACAGCAACAACAGTATTACATGATTATCAATTCTGATGGACATAGCTCTCTGCAACAAAGAATTGTCTCAAACCAGTTCCAATTGTTCACTGAAGAAAACCATATACACCCAGAAAGAGGGATATGAAATATGGACCACAATGTAACATTTTCATGATCTCTATTGACATTTGCTTGCATTGTGTTGCCTTTCTCTGATTCTTTTTTTTTTCTTGTAGACAGGATTTTTCTTGCATAACTTCTCAAGCATTTCAACATTATTAACATGTAGTGGACTTCCTGCCATCTAGGGGAGGGGAGGAGACTGGGGGTAAAATTTGTAATGGAAAGCTTTGTAAAGATCAATGCAGGGGAACTACCCATACATATGTTATACAAATAAAAAGTTTTAATTTAAAAAAAAGTTATCTGGGAGAATGATGCTTTTTTAAAAAATAGAATAAGGTAATAAATGAATAAACTTTCCTGAAGAGACAAAAAGAATCTTGGACTGAGCCAGAAGGTTGGAACATAGAATAATAGGTTTCTTAAATATTTGGAGCTAAGTAACAAATATGCAACTTTTCTTTTATAAAAAGAAGGGAACTAAATGCTCTCAGGAGGAAACACCTGTTTATTCTCAGAAAAAGGAAGAGGTAGAGAAATAATTAATGTCAAATAAGAGATCATCCAAAAATATAAGGAAAGAATAGACAAATCCTGATGATTATTGATGATTTCCTGCTTCTGGTTAACAAACTAGATGCATGATTATCTGTACAATAACAACAAAGGGAATCTGCTATATTTCCCAGCATCTATCCAGAACAGTGATTTTTTAACTTGCCTTCCATAAAATTTGTAATTTTATGAGCTTGATAATTATATTTCAAAACAAGTGGCTTCCCCTATAAAATAATATATTTCATTCTAAGTATTTAAAACATTATAATGAGGATTTCAATGGCTATACCAGGATGCCAACATGAAAAGTTTATATATTCCCTAACCCAAAAATAATAAAAAAAAAACCTTCACAAGATTTACTAAATGTAATATCTACTTCTGATGAGTCATATAAGCAAAAGTGACACTGCCATATGGAACCTAGAAAGTATAAGTCTTAGACATGAAACTTATAGTCCTGAGGGCACAGGTGCTATTTTCATCTAAATTGTCAATCACAAGCAAACCTTCAGAAGTCATGGGCCTATTTGTGAATATCCAATTAAGAAGATATCTGTGAATGCCTTAAAAATGGGAGCAATAAATTCTTTAAAAAAAGTTGTTTTGCCATCTTTTTTTTTTCATCACTCATCTTTGTCAATATCTTTTCTGGCTGCCACCCACTTCTCCCTTCCCAGAGAACCACTTTTGTAGCAAAAGAGAGAAAA
Organism: Myrmecobius fasciatus; assembly: GCA_023553655.1. NCBI lineage: Eukaryota > Metazoa > Chordata > Mammalia > Dasyuromorphia > Myrmecobiidae > Myrmecobius > Myrmecobius fasciatus. Next base: position 79,257 of record JAJPUD010007957.1, on the reverse strand, counting down.
AATGCTCCGCAAAAATATCCAACATCTCACATGTTATGTTCCACACTAGTAGTCCTGCAATTTCATAAAGACAGGTTTCATTTTCATATTTCTTCTTTGTTTAGTATCTATAATTTTGTATGATGAAGTTTTGAGTGTTTTGTTTTTCTTTCCTTTGGAATAATTCACTCATCCCAAAAATGAATTATAGTCCTAAAAAAGACTGGCTTTTAAACAAATGTATTTAAAGCAATCTTGCAAATCTAATGAAAGGAAAAGTGGTCAGGGAGGGAAGAAAAACATTTATTACATAGGAAAAGTAGTAGCAAAGAGATCTACAAATTCTTCAAATATGAAATCCAAGAAAATAGCCAACAAAGAAACATATGTATATGTATACCTATATGCCAATTAATTAGCTAGCATTTATTAATCCCTTACTCTGTACTTGACACCTACTATAAACTTTGGTAATACAATAAAAAGGAAAAAAGAAACAAAGCTCTCAAAGAGAGTATATTTTATAGGAGAAAAATATGCATATAATTATATGTAAGATAAATATGGAATAAGTGTAAGGTAATCTTTTACAAAGGAACATTAAAAAACTGCTCTTAAAGAAGTTTTGCTTAATCTAAGGAAGAAGATGAGCATTGTAAGAGCAGGAGGGAAGAAGAAAAGCATTCAGAGGATGGGGAATAGTGGTACAAAAGTATCAAAATAGGAGCTGGAATATCATCTGGGAGAGAACAATTTTGATAACAAGAAAGGTAAACCAGAGGTATTAATCATATATATATATGTGTATATATATATATATATATATATATATATATATATATATATATATATGATTTCTTGATTTGGAACTGTCAATATGTGGTGAAGATAATCCAGTGGTCCTGATAGTTAGTCCAAAGCTTTTGGCACTATACTGCATTGCCTCCTCAGTGATGTAGATAAATCAAGAGAAGCTACTGAGTAATTTTTTGCTCCTTTACATATTTCTTTTTTACTACAGCTCTTCACAGACAGGAACACTGAAAAGAAACACTTGGAGGAATGAATCAAGAAAAAACTGGAAGAGATCAAAGCATGGGGTGGAGCCAAGATGTGGGAAGTTTTGGGTGGAGAAATCTTAAATATCTTCCTTGTGCTGCTGTGCCAAGAAAACCATTGATTTGAGTGGGAGAAGTATAGAATTGGTGACATTTCAAAGCTTGTGATTCAGCTAATGATAGGAAATAAAGAGTAGGCAACTGAATTGGGGGGGAGCACTTAATGGGAAAGTGCTGGATACAAAAATGTTTGGCAATACTAACAACACTGAAGGTTCATCACCAATACCATCCCCTTTTGGTATACTTTTTAAAAGGTCAAGACCAGAGGCAGTTGGGTGCCACAATAGCAATACTGATACCTTTTAATCAGGAAGACACTATGTTTCTGTGATATAGTAAACTCCTAGTAAAGAAATTCCCTTAAATACATTTTGATTACACTGAAATATTCAGAAGGTGGGAGGAGCTGAAATGTTTCCTAAATTCAATCCTTTCTGAGCAGAACCAATGTGATCACTAAGAAACTGAATATGGTAGGTTGGGAGCAGGATGAGAGAGTAGGGAGTGCAGACTACATAGAGTTATATTTTATCTTATAAATGGTAGGGAATCGTTGAGTGTTTGTGTGAAAATGCCTTAGATTATTTTGGCATCTGTCTAAGACTGAACAATGGTGTTATTTCAGTGATCCAGTCAAGACCTCAGGAAGTCTGAATCAGAGTGACATGTTTATGAATAAGAAGAAATGAATTGATATAAAATATTTTATGGAAGTAGAAATGATGAGAGTAGCCAACTGTTTTGATATAGGAAGCGAGGAAGAGTAGAGAATTAAGGATAACTGAGTTCTGAACCTAGGCAACATTAGAAAGATGACAATATTCCCAACAGCAGTACAAAAGTTTGTAGGGGAGATAAGAGGGAAGATAAAGAAATCATTGATATATTGGGTTTGAGATGCTACTAAATGTCTATTAAAATGTCTGAAGGGAAGACTGATTTAGTACTAGCATTCAAAAGAAAGATCGAACTGAGTAGTTAGATACGGGTTTTATCTGCATTGTATTGATATTTGAAGGCACAGGAACTAATGAGATCACCAAGACAGCATGCATTTAGAAAAGAAAAAAGGCTCTAGGATTTATCCATGTGGAATTTCCATATTAAAGGGGATAAGCAATGGGACCAGTAAAGGAAACTAAGAAGGAGCAATCAGAAACAGAATCAGGTGAATGTGGTATCATGGAAACTAAAGATGGAGGTTGTAGCCAGGAAAAAGGGAAGGCCAACATAATTAAAAGCTACAGAAAGAAAAAGTAAGTTGAGAAAATTGCTTATGTTTTGCAAATATATTTAAGAATTCAGAGGTTGTAGGTTACATAGGTGAAAACATTTTTAATCAAATAGGTCTGAACCTTTATTTCAAAAACAAAATAATGAGCTGATATAAAGATGCAAAAACAATGCATTCAATTAATTATTTCTAAGAAGAAAAAAAAAAGAAAGGAAGGATTTCAAGTAAGAAGAAGGAATGGTGTGGCCAAATATAAGTGAGGGATTTTTTGTTTGTTTTTAAGTGGGAAGATTTGAGGGTTGTTGAATTTGTGCTTTAAGTAAGATAGACCAGCATTATTTTGGTGGTGAGGAAAAAAGAGAGAAGAAGAGTCTGGTAAGAGTAGAAAGACAAAGAAAGCTTTAGATGTTTTCACCCAATCAAAGATGAAGGGATAATATTAAAGCCATTATGCAGAAATCTAGAGCTCAACTGGTTCTTTCCTACTTGAATTACAGCTAAAACATTTCTAGGATAAAGAAAGTCTTGTCAACATGCTTAGAAGTTTTCAAAGAAGTTGGGGCAGAATAAATAAGATCATAAAATTATTTTTAAAATAAGTAAATCTCTTTTTTTTCATTTTTTGAAGGAATTATCTGTTTGGAATTTCTAGGCACATTTTGAATCAAGAAAAGTGCTATCTCAATTCTTCCCAGAAACACCAAGGAAGTACAAAAATCTAGAGAAGGATGGGGTGAGTAAGTAAGCTGATATGTTTGGGAATGGGAAAATTCTGCAGATATAATATAATTTCCATAGCCTCATGAGGTCAGAAATTGATTTTGCCAGTTTATTAAGGTCAGGGTTTCCCTTGATTGTAATAAGAAACTAAAGTAGCAGGAGTTGAAATTATTCCCTAATTAAGCACTCTTACACCTTCACATTGCCTACAGCAACATTTCTAAGACCAAGCAAATCATTAAATATTTCAAGATTGAAATCTATAATAATGTTGGGCCTGCAGAAGCAGAATACAAGCATTAAAAATAGACTAGACTAAATTTTGAATGAAAAACAGAAGATTAAGCCATCTACATGCCTCCAAATTCCTACAGATAATCAGTATTTTGGTAAGAATTTTAATTTTATATTTAAAATTTAAAATTTGAATATGCAGTTATAACAATTTTAGTTATAATAACTATAACAAATTTTAATGATGTTTCTGAAAGTCAACATGACATGGTTGATAGAATATTGAATTTGGATTTAATGTCTCAGAAAAAAGGTAAAGAAATTATAAAAAGAAGTTTTAAAAAAGAGAGAGTGACTAAAGAAGTAGAAAGAGAACCAGGAAACAGAGGTGTTTTTGAAATCAAATGAGAAAGAGGCATCCTTTGGGAGTGTATAGTCAATTGTTTGATGTTGCAAATGGAACAAGAAGGATGACAACTAAGAAACCTCAATGGAATTGGTAATTATGTCATTATAGATAACTTCTAAAAGAATAGTTTCAATGGAAAAATGAAAACTAAATCACATTACATTATTTGAGGTGGGTTAGAAAGTAATCATAATAGAAAAAAAAACTTTTTTTTTCAGAAGTTAAGCAATAAAATTCAGATAACAGTTGCAGCAATGTCTGGAAAGGCTAAAAGAATGAGGGAAATGAAATTTTTTTTTGTTTTGGGGGGGGATTTTGGTCTTTTTGGTGGTAGACATGGATCAGACTTTATATTAGGGACAATTTATAGACCAATTGAATAACTGTTAGGTTAACCATGTCATGATCATATTTGATATGTATCCAAAAGAGCTTAACCATATGTGAACAAAATATCGACTATAGTGAATATTTCTTCTTTATTATATTCTTGGAAATAATAATGTAAATGTAATGTAATGTGAAATATAAAAACAAATTATGTGAATTACATGTACATTCAGGCCTCAAATATATATATACATATATATATATAGTATGTCATAAACTGAAAGGAAAACAATGAATCAAATATTTCCCTTTTATTATCTCAACTAAGAGTAATGAATAAATCCTAAAGGTGACAATCTAAAGTGAAAAACAGAAGTATAAATAAATTTTCCACCAGAGAAGAGAATAAAGGACTTGGAAACTCAATTACCCTTTGTACTCTTCAGTCCATGGATAATACATGATCCCAGGATTGACTTCAGAGACATGTTTTCTTAGGAAACTGATGTGGGGATGCATCAGGAGGCCAAAGGTAATCATAATTCATCCTTACCACAAATGATTACAGATGCAAGATTTGTGAACTTGTAGGCATTGCTTAAAGGAAGTAAAGTTAGACATACATAAGTGTGTATCTCATACTGTCTTCACAGAGGGCAGTCAAGCATTTTAATAAGGTAGAAATTGGAAATATAACAGAATATATTACTCTAGCCACCTTGAAGAAAATTATCTTTTGCAAGTTTATTACTCAGGTGCCACCCCAAAATAGAGAGAGGGATCTGAACATATTTGTAGAGAGAGAAAAGAGAGGAGAGGGGGAAAAATGAAAATTGGTCAGAAATTTGTGAAGTAAGTTTTGGGAGGAAGTCAGAGAGAATGAAGTGAAGGGCAGAAGATTATCCATAGCGAAGAATAGAGACATCCCTTCTTGTATAACAAAAACAGGAATTCTTTTTTTTTTCTTTTTTTTTTAATAATAAAGCTTTTTATTTACAAAACATATGAGTGACCTTTCAACATTGACCTTTGCAAAAAAACCTTTTTTTCCCCTAGCTTTTCCTTTCCTTCCCCCCACCCCCCACCCCTAGATGACAGGTAATCTAATACATGCTAGATAGGATAAATTATATGACAAATACAATACATGTATACATATCTATACAGTTATCTTACTGCACAAGAAACATCAGATCTAGAAAGAGAAGAAGAAAAAAACAACCTAAGAAGGAAAACAAAATACATGGAAATATTCACAGAAAGCGTTAAAATGTTGTGTTGGCCTCTCTCTGGATGTATATTACTATCTTCATCGCAGCACAACTGGTTTGAATCACATCATTGTTGAAGAGAACCATGTCCATCAAAATTGATCATCTTATAGTCTTGTTGCTATGTATAATGTTCTCCTGGTTCTGCTGATTTCACTCAGCATCAGTTCATGCAAGTCTCTCCAATCCTCTCTGAAATCTTCCAAAAACAGGAATTCTTAACCTAATCTGTGTATCATAAACTCCTTTGGCTGTCTAGTAAAGCCAAATGGCTCCCCAGAATAATATCTTAAAACTTTAAAATATATTTTTGGATTATAAAGAAAACAATCTAATTAAAATTATTTTAATCAAATATCTTTAAAAGAATTTCATGGACTCCAGATTCATTGACATATGTGTGTGTGTGTGTTCAGCACATGATCATAACATTCAGAGATAGGAAAAGACTTAAAAGATAACAATTTTAAAAGAAAAATATATTAGCCTGTATTTTAATTATTTTTACACCAATTTCATTTTCTATATACATGTTTGTGGAAATATGTGTATATGTTTAAATAGATATGTATGTACATGTGTATGAATGTGTATATATGTATACAAACTTACATAATGCACAACGTGTATGTATATATAATATATTCATATATATATATATATATACATGTACATATATAAATATGTATATCTCAAGAGGAACAAAGTAAGAGGCTATGTCATCTATTATAAGTGAGAAGTGAAAGGTTAAATTGATATTTTGAAAGAGATGCTTTAAACATCTGATGTTAGGACTGAGATGTGAATGTTATTATTCAATAACTTCAGGTAACTGAAACAATTTGTTTCAACTGAACAGTTATTGATAAACTTAAAAAATCATGGATAATGACAAAAATGTCTCAGAAGAAGAGCAAATGCATTGTTTTATAAAAAGAGGGAGAAAATTTATTATTTTCAAGTAGAAACTGATGAAATCAACTTCAATACTTAACAAAATATTCTACTTAATATAAAATGAAAGATTCACAAGAACTATTTAAAGGAAGCAGCATTAAGTCAAAGTCATTCATTCATCCAGAATAAGACATGCCAGACTAAGATTATTTTCTTTCTTAAAAAATTATATTCATTTTATCACTATTGTATCTAATGTTATGATCACATAGTATGTGTTCAGCACATGATCACAACATTCAGAGATGGGAAAAGACTTAAAAGATAACAATTTTTTAAAAGTATATTAGCCTGTATATTTAATTATTTTTACACCAATTTCATTTTCCAAAATCTATCCTTTCTCTTGCTCAGGATTCTATCCTTTTTTGACAAAGAATAAAAGAGAAGAAAAAAGAAAATGGTTCAGTAAAACTAACCAATATATCAATTAAGTATGTATAATGTTCTACATAGTTTCTCAGATCTCAACAAAGAAAAGAGATGTCTCCTCTATTCTCTTCTTAGGTGGCAACCTAGGTCATAATAATTGTATGATATTCAATTTCTACTTTTTGTCATTGTTATTTTTCCATTCTCCATTTTACATTGTTGTAGTCATTATGCTTACTGATTTCCTGGTTCTGCTCACTTGACTTTTAATAAGTTCATATAAATCTTGTCTTGCATGCCTGCATTCTTCATATTCCCACTTTCTCATAATGCAGTAATATTTTGTCATGCTCAGGTACCATTAATTTTTAAAATGATTTTTCCAATTGGTGGACATTTATTTGGCTTTCAGTCTTTGTTATGATGAAAATGTCTATAATCAGTATTTTGGTGTTTTTGAGGTTATTCTTTTTATTGCATTGACATCTTTAGAATATACATATAACATTTAGAACTCTGTATATTTTAGTTACTTTATTTTTTTTGTCCCCATTGTTTGCATAAATATGAGGTGAAATTTGACAGGTTTGGGGGTTACTAGAATTTTTTTGTTTATATATTTTATTAGTGACTTGAAATAATCTTTCATTGATCACTATTAATTTTATCTCACCATATAATAGCTGATAGGATGAAGAGAAATGGCTGGTTAAGAGTTCATGAGCTCACATCTAGTTTAAAGATTTGACTTAATGATTGTTAGGGAAAAGGACCATACCAAACTAAAAGATTTCTAACAAGTGTGGCAAAGATCTCTGTCCTTAGTCCTAAGGATAAAATTTGAGATTTTCGCCAATGATATGGATGAAGGCATACATTGCATGCACATTTAATTTATAGATGACAAAAAGCTAGAAGAATAATTGATAAGCTGGGTAATAATGATGAGCTAAAAACATTTTAAAAGTTTAGAATGAGACTGATAAACTTTGAATGAAATTTAGCAGGTATATTAAGGATAAACTTCAAAGATGGGCAAGAGGAAGAAAACAATGTCACTTATGAAATTAATATTTTTAAAAGCAGTCCCCAGAAGAAGATCATGTACTCAGTGTAACTTGGCCATTGTCCACTGTTACACAGTATACATCTATTTATGTGTGACCAATACATGAGGGCAATACTTTAGAAAATGTTCATTCTTAAAAATATTCAACAACTATGGGGTTAATGGTGAAGATGGCAGAAATGTGGATTTAGATTTGTTACTAAAGGTCTATTATCAAAATTGAAGTGAATTATCTCACTGAAAAAACCTTATTTTAACTAAGCTGAATTAAGGACTAATGAAACAGCTCAGAGGTATTTCAAAAGAAACATTGAGTTCAGTCTTTAAAAAGATGCTAGAGATTACACTACATAACCCACCATAAGAAAGAGGTGAGTGGAAGAAGATAGTCATTTCTGCTACAGCACAATTTATTAATTCACTCAAAACACTACACTACACAAAATTATACTATAAACCCCCAAAAGAGTAGTAGGATTAGGAGTACCACACTCAACACTTTCATTGATGACAATTTTTTAAAGGACAATAACAATACACATGCACAGTTTTATGCCTATTAACTGTTAAGAAATACATAAAGACCACAATCAATAGTACCCCAGTCTTAGGCTTGGGCTAAAGCTTGGTTGCATGGGCAAGTTGTGCAGGATGTCATAGAAGAAATAGAGTAAGCTTGTAGGTGCAAGGGATGAGGATAGAAGTGGAGGTAAGGACAAGAGTGAGGATGACAGTAGGGTTGGAATGAGAATGGAAATTGGGGTAGAGATGAAAGTAGAGGCGAGGTTGAAAAAGCGGGGGGGTGTCAGTTGTACCTCTGAGTAACCTAACTTGATAGATTATAATATTGTTCTGAATCTACTAAGATCAACTTTATAAGGGAGAGATTTAAAGTCTTAATCTTGTCCTTCAGACAGAAGAACAACTGGAGAAATGTTTTTAGACAATAATTTATCTAAAAAGCATCTTAAAACCTCACTGGTCCGCAAGCTCAGTATGAATCATCAATGGCATATGGCACCAAAGAGATCTCTTGCAGTTTTAAGCTAGAATGAAGAACCAAGCATGATGGTAAAAGCACTTAATAATCTTGTTGTAACACACACATATGCACACACACACCCCAGCCAAATAATATCTGGTATAGTTTGACGCCTGTGGGACACATTTCCAGAGGCATACTGGGAAGGTAGAGAATTTAAAGGGATAAAGGAGTTTTGTATTCATGTCATACAAGAATGATTTTTTTTTTGCAAAACATATGTAAGGGTAATTCTTCAACATTAACCCTTACAAAGCTCTCCATTACCCCTAGTCCCCACCTCTCCCCTAGATGGCAGGATATCCATTACATGTTAATTATGTTAAAAAAAATACTTGACAAATCGAATATATGTATACTTATTTCCACACTTATTATTGTTGTGCAAGAAAAATCATATCTACAAGAAAGAAATATCAGATAAAGGAAACACAATGTAAGCAAACATCAACTGAGAGTATGAAAATGTTGTGTTGTGATTCACATTTCATATCCCTCTATCTGGGTGTATATGGCTTTCTTCAGTGAACAATTGGAAGTGGTTTAAAACATTTCATTGTTGAAGAGAGC
>JAJPUD010007957.1:37648-54144 GCA_023553655.1 Myrmecobius fasciatus | reverse complement strand
ATGTTTTGCAAATAAAATCTTTATTAAAAAAAAAAACAAGAGATCTCTTTTACTTTGCCTCAGTTCAACTCTTTTACTTATATTAGGCATTGTATTTCAGGTTATTTCTTTATTGTCCTGGTGTGCATTTTGTAGCACATAATCTCCATAAAATTGCATGACTAACAAAAAAAAAAATTCTTGCCCACTTAGCTCATAGGATTGAAGAAATTTTAAATGAAAAATATTTTTCTTGCCCAGTTCCTCACAAGGAACTTGCTGCTGCATTGAAACTACTTATCCCTTATGAGCAGAGTGCAGTGAGGTGCCTTAGCACCTCAGTTGTTTAGGGACTGTGCCCCTGGCTCACAACCAGATAGGATGGTATGGCATTTGAGATCACTCAAAGATCTTACAAATGACTGAGGTGAATTTACCTAAGTGAACTTAGGCAAATGATTGAATTGTTCTGGCTTCAGAAAAAAGAGCTGGATTAAATAGATTCTAAAAGTTCCTTTTACCTCCAATTCTATGATCTCTAATTCTATGACCTCTTATTCTATGAAAAACAACTTTGCCATTAAAATGCAATATCAAAATGTTTTGATGGATTATTAGAAATATTTAATAGATTATAATTTTAAGAGTATGGGATATAACTGCATCATGTTCCCGTTCTGAAATTCTCAAATCCACCTTGGACAGTTCTAATATTGTATACTTCAGATACTGTGATCTGCATTAATGAAGGATATATTCACACAGAGTTTCAACTAAAAGAACCAGAGGAGATACATAGACTGATGAAACTTTCCCTAAATATGAAACGAAGGTGCCGACCTCCAATTTTTCCATTTCTCTTTTGGAGCATTTTCCCAGATAGAATAGCAATTAGGAATTCTCTGAACATTTACATAAAATTCCAAAAGTTCAACTGTGTCTTTCACCAGAATGAATAACCCTCCTAGAGCCTTCATGTTGCAATGTATATAAGGAGCTATCTTTAGATTCTGCAATTATGAGTTGCTGAAAATAGTTTCATAATAACAGTATTGGTTGTCAAGTATAACGGGTGTCAGTGCATCTGGCTGTAGCTGTTTATGTTATAATTAAAATTATTCTGCTGGAAATCCATTGTGAGGATGTTGTTAGAATTCAATTGGTCCTCATCTAACTTATTTTTCCATTCATTGTTGTTGCCTTTGGGTAAGGAGATACCTTTAGGAACATCTAATGCATATTCAAGTAGGTCATGACCTTTGAATTATTTGTTTCCCGAAGTTGTGAAGGACTTGATTTTGGAATTAGAGAATTTTATACTTGAAAGAAACCTTAGCGATCAACTAATTCATAGTATTATCCTATGTGGGCATGGTTTGGGAAATATCATTAACTAAAAAAATAATTATCAAGACAGTTCTTGAAACCTGCAAATGTTGGGGACCTTCCTTCTTCACAGGGGAGCCCATTCCAGATATGGGAGAGTGAAAATTGTTTGAACATTATTCCTTTCATTACTAATAAAAAAGGTGTTACCCTGTAACTCTGATGTGAATCTAAGTAAAATTATCTGTGTACTCCTACCTTTTCCTTTCATTTAGGACTACCATTGCAGATAGCCCTGATTCTTCATATTATAATTCCAGAAAGTTAGTTAAAATACTGAGCCATTAAGCTACTCATTTAGAGTTACATAGTAGAATTTAATGTCAGAAGTGAGACTGGAAGCCAGTGTTTCTTAATTCTTAAGCTAACTTTCCATTCACTACACCACATTTCCTTTTAACACACACACACACACACACACACACACACACACACACACACACACCCTTCTCATGGCAAAGTGACTACCCTATAATAGGTACTTAAATGCTTCTTATCTATTAACTGGCACATATATATATATATACACATACATTCATACACACTATTATTTTTATTATGAATCTGCATTATTAATAATTTTATTAATCTATATTATTAGATATATCTATAGATACATAATAATCTACATATCATATATAATATATAATATGTAATAATAATAATATTACCCATTAACAGCCCATATGGCTATCAATCTACTACAACCTCTTATTATGCTGTTACTCAATAGCCAGTCACATAGCAACAAATTATTCCCATTCTACATCTCCCTTTCTCTCATCTGCATCCTTCTTAATCCTAATCCACTCAATTTTGCCCCTGATTTTCATTGTGCTATCTGAATTTCCTATTATATAATGAACCAACTTCCCTTTATTCTACAGACCTCTTTCTTCCATAAATCTATGCTGGTTTTTTCAATGTCTAAATATTCACCTCTCATCTCTCTCCTGATCTCCAAGCCCAAATGTCCTATGGAACATCACAGAGACATTTTAAACTATCCACATCCCAAACAAAATGCATTATCTTTTTCCCCAAACCCATTCCACTTCCAAACTCCCCTTTTAAGTAAAAATGTTAACATTCTTACATTTTATTAGTTTTATAACCACAACATTCTTCTTCATTCCTCCCTTTTTCAATACCCAATTTATATGTTGCCAAATCTTTTGGGTTCTAAGTCTAAAATATACTTTGGATTCCATGTCTTGACCACTCACACAGCTACCATATTAATTCAGGCCCTTATCACCTCATGCTTAGGTTATTTCCCAATCAGTGTCATCTTTCCTCTCTTCAGCCCATTCTTCACAAATTCTCCAAAGTCATTTCTTTGAATATGGATCTAATTATATCATTCTCCTTCTCCCAAAACTCCAGTAGAATTTTATTTTATTTTATTTTATATTTCGTGTACAAGGTAACCTTTATTTTAAATATTTGTTTCTTTTTCTTTAGTTTTTTAGTTTTCAACATTCATTTTTGTAAAATTTTGTGATCAATGTTTTCCATCCTTTCTCTTTTACCTCTTTCTTCCCCAAGTCAGTCACATTAGTCATTTTGTAAAAGAAAAATCAGAACAAAAAAGAAAAAGCACATAAATAAAAAATGTGAAAATAGTATGCTTCAATCTATGTTCAGTCTCTATAGTTTTCTCTCTGGACACAGATTGTGTTTTATATCCTAAGTCTTTTAGAATAGTCTTGGGTCACTGTATTGCTGAGAAGAGCTAAGTCTATCATAACTGATCATTACATAATCTTGCTGTTACTGTGTACAATGTTCTCCTGGTTCTGCTCACTTCATTCAGCATCTACTCATGGAAGTCTTTCCATCATTTCTTATAGGATAATAATATTCCACTACATTCATATACCATAACTTGTTCAGCCATTCCCCAATTGATGAGCATCCACCCAATTTCCAGTTTCTTACCACCACAAAAAGAGCTACCACAAACATTTTTTGCACATGATCTCTTTGGAAGACAGACCCAGCAATGACATTGTGGAATCAGAGGATATGCATGGTTTTATAGATCTTTGGGCATGGTTCTAAATTGCAATAGCATTTTATTGTCCCTAGAATAACACACATGCATATACTTAAGATTATAAAGCACTTTACAACGTGGTTTCAGCCTATTTTTCTAACTTCATTCTATTTTCCATCCCTCTTACACTTTGTGAAACAAAATTTTTCTCTCTGTTCTCAAAAAAGGCACTCAAACTTTTATTTTTCATATGTTCTCTTTTTTTTTCTGAGACAATTGGGGTTAAGTGACTTCCCCAGGGTCACACAGGTAGGAAGTGTTAAGTATCTAAGGTGAGATTTGAATCAGGTCTGTCCTGACTTGAGGGCTAGTGCTCCATCCACTGCGCCACCTAGCTACCCCATGTTCTCTGTTCTTAAAAAGCAAAATTAAACAAAACTTTTCATATATCCTATTAGGCCTGGTAATCATCATACTATATCTCTCTTCCCTTTCTTAGCTAAATGAATTCTTAATTGATAAATGTAATAGTCTATTATAAAACCTTGTTTTATTGAATACTACAGTTTTTGAAATTATTGATAATTTTTTCATAGTGATATTATCCCTTTTCTAAGTTTTCATGACATTGTGGTTTGTGGTTTGTCTTCTATTCATCTAGCCAATTATTCTCAGTCTTCTTTGCCAATTATCTATTTTATAATTATAAATCACAACTGTCTACCAAAGTTCCTTTATAGATGCTCTTTTTCACTCTATCCTATCTCACTTGGTGATCTCATAAGCTCTCATAGGGTTGTTCCATTGACCTAGCCATAGTTTCTCTCCAGGGGTTCAATCCCATACCAATAGTTAATTTTGTATTTCTTGAAATGGATTCTCAATTAGGCATTTCAAACTAAAAATATTCAAAATGTAACATTATCTTTCTTTCCAAAAATAATTTCCTTCCTTTGAACTTTCCTATTACTAGCAAAATAATCATCATTCTCCCATTAGAATGTATGCTTCTCGAGGGTAGGAATATTTTGTTTTCCCTTGTATCCCCTTATTCTTGTCACATGTCAAACATTTAAGGCATGTTTGTTTATTTATTGATTTATATGAATTCACATTAGTATGTGAACTTCTTTAACTTAGACATGTTTTTAATCTTTGTATATTTCATTCCAGGTGCCTAATAATTTTTTATTAATTAATTGAATAATTAATGTAAGTAGAATTTTTGGTGTGTTACAGAACCTTTCATTCATCTGTGTGTAGCATCACCTTTTCTCAGTATAATTATTTTAAATGGATAAAACTTTTAAAATACTAATAGAAATAAAAACTTATATTGGGAACTCAGTTATTAATATATTAAAATAAGGAGTTCAGAGACCGCAGTTAAATTCCTGATTAATAGTAACAATGTTAATACAAATAAAACTGAGTTCTTTAGTAATATGTAGAATTGAATATTAGACAAAGATCACTTTTTATGATTAGCAACAACTGGCAAAAAATAAATTATTCTTTATAATTTATATATAGAACATTTACATATATAGAACATCTAAAAATTATGTGATACTTAGCAAGTTTAGCAGTATTTTGCATCCCCATCATAGCAAAAGCAAAAGGAGACTTCACAATACTATGGATTATTTTGTATTTTCCTTACTTCATTGGTCTTCATGACCAAAAATAACACAGTCTGCTAATCAACCCTTTGATGCTATCTCTGTAATTATATAGGCTATTCTCCAGATAGCAGATGCAATCCTTTACTAACCAGGTCTATACACAAAGCTTTCTCAGTTTGATAGAATTTATTAGAGCTGGGAATATAGAAGTATAGACTTTTGGACCTTGAGGTCACCTTCCCAGAATTGGTTATGATTTAAGTAGAAAGATTTTATATTAAAATCAAAAGGGATAAATCTTAGAATAATTTAATTCCCCTTCTTACATGAATTAGATGAATAATAAAGCACATTCATTTACTCATTGGCCATATTTCCTTCTCCCCATCCCCACCTTCATTCTGTAATCAAATTGTTTAATTTTTTAATCTCTGAACAATTGTTTCCTCTCTTTAAAATGAGAGAGATTAGACTTGGTGGTCTCTAAATTTCCTTTCAGCTCTTTCTATAAGCTTCTGATAAATAAATGAAGTGAGTGGAAAAAAAAAATTAAATGGTTACTAAGTGCAAAGAATTTAAACCCCAATAAAACAAATAGAAAAATAAAGATGGTGCCTGACCTAAATGAATTTACATTTCAATTAGGGAAAACAGAACATATAAGGGATTTGTGAAAAAGTATGCATAATTTGTTTTGGGAAGTTAGACAGTGAGTGTAGTGATAAGGAAGTAGATTAATAGATCCTTTTTTCACTAGTTAAAATTGTACGAAACAGTTCTATTCCTTGAAATAAAAATGTGACTTTTTTTCTATAAGAAAAACTTTCTTCACATTAGGAATCACTAAATATATTCAATTAATAGATAAATAATTGAGTCCACATTAAATGCAAGGTAGTATGAGAAATAGAATGAGTTTCTCCATCATGCATCTTGCAAAAACAAGACAAAGGAGAATGAAAGATAATTTACACACATGCTCTCCTTCAGGAACTGAAATAGGAAATATATTTAGCAAACAAAATTCAGATAATGAGTACCATATTACCTTTCATTTCCCAGTTATCACTATCACTTATTCTAACTCAGATATACACACTCTGGGGTATTACGGAAACTAGACGATGAACTCTGACACAAAGATTTAGAATATATAAAAAAAAGATCCAAAACAAACATGAAGGCACTTTCACTGATGGACCTCCCCAAATCTTTCACTCCTTGAACACACATTGACTTTCCCATCATGTATAAACACTCTTCATACCACTGGTATTAGTCAATTGTCTACTTATTCCCTGAAAAGTATTTTGACCCCTCAAGGAATCATACTTTATTTCTCCATTCCACAATTCCCATCATGGAGATTAACAATGGGGGAAAAACAAAACCTTTATGTGTATCCCCATCCCAGGGTTATAGCTTTCCAATTTTCAAATATACTTATTAATTGTTAAACAAGTAAATAAAGTGCTAAAGCAATGAATGTAAAAAAAATCAAATACTATGTGGAAAATAGTTTGTGCAAATTCATTGTGCAAAATAGTTTGTTTGGTTCCTTGAAAAGTAATGAGTACTTGGTTTTATATTATGTCATAAATAAAATTACAATATGATTACAGGCATTTACTATCTTAAAAATGAGTTGTGTTTCAAAAGTTGCAAATCATAGAACTTTGAAGCTAAAATAGACCTCAGTGACCCAAGTTAAAGATATGAATCCAACTCATTTCTAAAAAGGAATATTATGACATATTCTATATTATAAGAAATCGGTCAGGCTCTATTTGAGGACCTCCCGTGAGGCCAAATAGAATAATTCTTCTTCTTCTTCCAGATGACAGTCCTTCAAACAATTAAACACAACTATTCTCTTGCTCCTGAGTCCAATCTTCTTTAGGATAAACATCTCAGTTCTTTTCTTTGAGTCTCACCATTCTGTTGCTCTATTCTAATTGCCTTTCTTTTGACACTGATATATTAATGTGCTTCCAAAACTGTGAAGCTCAGATTTGACACAATACCTTAAATGTTGCCCTACAAAAGCAAAGTTCAAAGGGTCTATTACCTCTTTATTTTTGGAAGCTCTGCTCTTTTTACTTTGTATTAGTCTTGAGATAATAGTCTGCTGAATACCCTGCTCCTGTATCGGTATTGCGAAATGTGATCTTTAAAATCATCCAAGGTTTGATTGTATCACACTGCACTCTTCTCAATCAATTCAAAAATCTCTTTCACTATATGAAGCTGTTTTTTTATTAGATATGCTTTATTATTTCCAAAAGAAAACAAACATTTAATTTCATCAAATAATATAGTAATAAAGATGATTAACATTTTTCTCCAGTACAAAACAAAAACAGGGATAATTGACTACAGCTTTATTTACTCTCTTTTAGAAAACAACAGGGAAGTTCTACTCCTGACTCAGATAATCATTGATATTGCTGGACACTACTATTCTACCTCTTAGCTACAGTGAAAATCAAAGAGCATCGAAGACAAGAAGTCAGTTTTGGTATTACTGAATACCCTTTTAGGGAATATGCAGTCTTGTCTGAGCTTTGATTGCTTCTCTTTTGATTTTAGTCATTTGTCAAAGGA
Source organism: Myrmecobius fasciatus (assembly GCA_023553655.1). NCBI lineage: Eukaryota > Metazoa > Chordata > Mammalia > Dasyuromorphia > Myrmecobiidae > Myrmecobius > Myrmecobius fasciatus. The sequence goes on along the minus strand of JAJPUD010007957.1, from coordinate 46,551 downwards.
ATGTATTGCCATAATCTGAAATAAGAAAGTTTGGATAGAACCATCTCTTTTCTTTAATTTTTAAAGCCTTATAAACAATTGAAAGATGTTTGTTGTTGGTGTTGTTGGGGAAACAAAAAAAAAAAAAAAGAAGAGAGATTACAGTTTTGTATACTGAGAAAAATCCAAACAGAATTCTAGGAATGGTAAAGGAGGTAATTTTCATAGCCAGCATCAACATGAGACAAGGTATCAAATAGTACGTTCCTATTGATATTTGCTTTAAGCAAGGGGGAAAGCTTTCAGGTTTGTTCAACAAAACAAACATACAACAAGAACAAAAACACCTGAAGGATATTGCAGCCTAAGCATTTATCACTTACCCATAAACTTAACTCCACTCCACACCTCTGCAGTAGCCTGGTATAATTAATGGAGTAAAGGTTAGTTTAATGGTTTAATGTAGTCATTCTTGCTCTTGGTTGTATTTTGATCATGATATTCCCATTCCCAGTTAAAAGCATTATTGTCTTCTTGTTCTAGGAACAAAGTCCTATCTTATTCTCCAATTCCATTTTGACTGAATTTATACATTCTACCTTAGTTTCTCAGGAATTAAATTTCTTTTTGTTTCTCTGTTCCCCTGTAACTAAATCCCTGACTTCTTACTCTAAAGCCCTCAAGAAAGTACAATTAAATTTAAAGGCAGGAAACCCTAGTTCAAATCATGCTTTTGCTTTTTTAAAAACTATTTTTGTGACTTTGACCAATCAAATTAAACTTTTAAAGACAGATTTCTTATTCATAAAAGTTAGGCAATAATACTTATGCTAACTTTGCCCAAAGAGTTTTGTTAGAAAGTGGTTTGTCAGTTTGAATTCTATATAATTTCATGTTGTATTGTTATTATTTCAGTGACTGGGCTTCTTAAGGTCCTGGGTGTGTTCAGCAAAGAAAGAGTGATTTATTGATGGAATTGCTCCCTGGGACAGTCAGGGAAAGTTGCTGATAGGAATCAGTTTAGCCCTTTAGTACCTCCCTCTGTGAAGGCTCCACCCTGCTGTGCCCAGCCAAGAAATCCCAACTCAACCCTTAAGGTTAAATTTCCCCTCTAAGTCTGTCCATGGCGATGCCATCTTTGCAGAACCCTTTTGGTCAATCTACCATAATACTCTACCTCATGCTGGCCTTCCCTTTACCCCTCCCCCATGCCACATGGTGTCTCTTTCCCCCCCACCATACTTAAATCCCTATTCCTTGCTAATTATATACTCTGGTTCATATCTACCACTCCTGATGCCTATTTTATCTCTTCATTTTGTCTGTAACCTCTTAAATAAACCTACCTTTTGTCAAAGAGAATGGCTATTGTAAATTCTTCCTATGACCAAATGCTAATTTTTGGTACCTACATCAATATCAACATTTGGTGCTCTCCTAACTCATATTTGTGGTGCCCACAGCTGTATGCCTTATATATCTTCTGAATCCTTTAATAATCTGTTCTTATGCCTGCTACTCCCAACCATTATGTGAATGTATTTCTTGTCTAATATTTAAATGAATAATTTGTCTCTGCTCTTGAAAATAAACCTCCTCATAACTTGGTTCCCTAAGCATGCTACTGATAATATCTCCACTAAATGTCTTTCTTCTCCTTGTATTAATATCCTAAATCTTGAAACCAGTTTATCTTCTTTTGCTATAACAATTGAAGTTCTATTCATTCTTTCCTTCACATAGAAAAATTTAATTGTTTTCAAGCCATCTATGAACACTTTACCTCATTTACTTCAAAGTAACTTGAATTTTAAGTCTGTTATCATGATCTCTGGCAAAGACCACCACCTGGTATGAGCCACTGAGTCTATTTTGTCTTCTGTCTGGACTGAGCTACCAACATCCAGGCCATAGTGTTAATTATTGCAAAAATTAATATTAAATTTAGTAAGGACAAGAAACTTGCAGAGTTGTAGTGTTAGATGTGATTAAAAACAAAAATACAAAAACTTTGCTAACAATTAGAGCTGTCCAAATGTAGAATGGATTACAAGAAAAGATGGAGATGCTGGAGTTCTATTCAAGAAGACCTTTAAGCAAAGGCTGAATGTATGCTACTGGGGGAATTCTCATTTTGTTACAAATTAGATTAGATGGCTTCAAATTCATATATAGTTTCATTTTCTGTGATGCTGTAAATCCAAAAAGGAGAGAGATCAGATCCATAAAATAGACCAAGAAGTTTGTAATGAGAAGCAGACTTATTCTGGCACTGAATCTTGTTAATCCTTGCTTTAAAAAAAGAAATGGTGGAGGACAGATTCAAATATGAATGGTATATGAAATATATAAATAAAATAAGAATAAAGACAAATAGAAGAGAGAGAGAGAGACAGACAGACAGAGAGACAGAGAGAGACAGGTACAGAGAGAGATACAGGGAGAGAGGAGGAGGAAGAGAGAGAAAATTAGGTTCATTTTATGAAGGGCTTTGTCTTTCAGTTTAAAGAATTTGAAATATATCCAGAGAAAACAAAAGATATTTAAGATTTTGGAGCAGAGTTTAAATGTGGTTAAAACTATTTGTTTTATTTTAATGAAATTTATATCTAATAGTCATAGGTGGGGAGGACTGGATTAGAGAAACTTGAAAAAATTATCAGTTAAAAAACCAAGTCATGGTTATAGTACTTATCTGTTATAATACTAACTTTAAGCCCCATAAACAGTCAAATGCGATACTTCTTAGTGTATGAAATGGGTATAATTATGCTTAGATTTCATTTAATACAAATTTAGTGATTCTTGTTTTTAAATATTTTGAACTTTTCAGAGAGGTGTATAATTAATAGCAAATCTCAATATTTTTGTGGAAATTCTCAAAACTGTTAATAGTTTTTATGCAAATATACATAGGTATAATGTTTACCAATACCTCTTTCAATTCTTTATTATTCAAAATATGACAAAACTTTCAAAGTAATGCTTAAAGGAATGGGCAGATTAAGATGTTTGAAATTTCATAGACATAAACCATTACTTTGTTGATCATGGTAGGGAGAAATTATAGGGTGTGTATAGGAATGTAATAGAGTAAATGGAAAATAACCAAGATAATGAAACATCAGCTGTACATCATTTATAATTGCCATTCAATAATTAATTCCATCAGTTTCATTTAAAGCTATACACAAAACTGGCATATAACCAATCCATGGTTACCATGGTAAATTCAAATACATGGAAAAACACCAGCTGTGAATCACTGCTCCAAATATGCAATTATTAACTCAATCAGCTTCAGTTAGAGGGCCAACTATTGTATTACATAGCCAATTAATACTTACCACAGAAAAGCAAAGTGCTCAGCACACATTTATATTACTATGCTTCAGTACATACTTGAATAATTGTATCCTCATATGTCAGTCATAATATTTTCGAGCCTTAGAATCAGGGTTAAATAGGACCATAGAGATCACATAGTTAAGCCCCTAACTAAAGAATGGAATTTCTTTACATGTTCCATAGTAAGTAATCATCTAATTTCTGTCTGAACACCTTCATATAAAACACTATCTGTAGAAAAACAGAGAGATGTCAACTAGCTGAAAATATATTAAAATGGTTTCAGAATTTATTGAATGCTTGAAGTGTGATAATTAACTTTTCAAGAGGTCTCTAGTCTGTGCTTAATCATATGATATGTTTTATTTATGATCTGGATAAAGCCAAAACAACAATAACAACAACAAAAACCCCACATTTTATTATTTGGGCTTCATTAAGTGAGACAATTTCCTTAGTTTTGGCTGTAATAGTTTACAAAAGATATGTGGTAAGCTGAGAAATGGTAAAAGGCAGTGAGTACATTTCAAATGAATAAATTCTTGAATTGAGTGACTCTCCATGCTGCAGCTTACATAGGACTTATTCATCTGATATGAGGACTGACTCAATGTCTTCCCACTTGCAGATCTAGATAATCAAACAAGGACCAGAATTCTATCAAACTCTATCTAGTTGTGGGGGGATATATTCTTTCTAATCACTACTTTAGTTCTTGTGTCTCCACCTATGTGCTTCTATTTATGCAAAGCAACCTCTCACAATGATAATATACTTAGATTTTAAATAGGTATTTGCTTAGCAATAAGACAAAAGAAAAAATATATGTGATACTTATATGTTAAAATCAATGCAGAAATAAATAAATCACATACAAACACTAGCACTTTTAAAAGAATACCAAAAAAAAAAAAAAAACCAACATTCTCAATTTAACTAGAAATTTCATTAAAACCTGAAAACTATAAAACTCATCAGACTGGCTTTCTCTTGGTAGCAGAAAAATGAAAGGAAAGTAAAGATTCCACGGGAGGCAGAAAACCTAACTTTGTCAGTTATGCACAGAGGAGGGGCATGTGAAGCTGTCAGCTGTCAGTCTTTCAGTACTTTAAAGGGATTATGTTTTACATAAAGACTGGCCAATTTATGATTAAAAGAAGACATGGGGGACAATTATTTTTCTGAAACTTAGCACAGTGCCTGATACATAGTGGGTACTTTATTAATATTTATTGACCACTGGCACTACTATTTCTAATAAGTTTGAACACAAAAATAAATCATTCCTGAAGATTTACAGAAATTTTTTTTATAATTTCACATCTAATTGTATCTATATAACCTATTTTTCTGCAGAAAAAGCAACACATAAATCAATCAACTGACTTATTGACATGCATTACATAGAATTCTTCTGTCTTACCCTAGAAGGTCTTCCCTTGTGCTCTATATTCCATATACTATCACCAGTAGCCCCAGAAAACTATAAATTTTTTGGTTCTTGTCACCAGTGGCAGATAAGAGAGAAAAAGAAGACATAGGACTAACAAGAACAGGAAAAAATGTCAAAATAATTTTAAAGGAAAATAAGTTTCTTAATGATATGAACGGAAATCAAGAGAAGGTATTCTGAAACTATAAAAGAATTAGTTAGATTTTCATTTGTCTCTAGTAAAATATTTTTGAAGATAATTTTAAAATTGGATTTTAAAAATAAAAGTTTGAAAAAGAAAGAAATATAATAAATTCATCAAGAATATTCTTTTAGTGTACGTCATTTGAATAAGAACTGTTATAAAGTATTAAAAAAAAGAAAACACTGGACATGATCTTGAATTGCAACTTTCATTTCTAACAGCTGTGCAATCTTGGAACTGCCATTTAACATTTCAGCTTGCTTCTCTATCTAAAAATGGAAATTAAAAAAATGCATGCTCTACTTTTTTATAGCATTGTAACATCATGGATAAGAGTTTGGGTTTAAATGATGTGTGGAAATATGTATACATATATTCAATTTGTCAAGTATTTTAACATAATTAACATGTAGTGGATTTCCTGCCATCTCAGGGAGGGGTGGGGACTAGGGGTGAGGGGGATTTGTAACGGAGAGCTTTGTAAGAGTCAGTGTTGAAGAATTACCCATACATATGTTTTGCAAATAAAAAGTTTTAATTTATCATAGAAGAAATAAAAAAATATAAAAAAAGAGTTTGGGTTTAGAATTGAAAATATTTGGATTCATATACCACATCTGGCACTTACTGGCTAAATGACCCTAGCAAAGGCACTTATTTTTCTGAGCTTCACTCCACTGGAATGATTGACCTATTAAGTTACAGACTGCTTGAAAATTCTGTAGTTCCTTATATTGATAAAATAACAGATTTTTCTACTATCTACCCAATATCATCATTTTAAAGATTGTTTCATAAATTGTACTGCTTTTTAGGAATGTGAACTATTGTAATAACATTAGTAAATTTGCTTAATTATTTTCACAATTTCATAATTGCAAAGATTAAATTACAAAATTTTAAAAAGTTAAATGCCTTACAAAGGAAAATAACAATAATAGAAAAATGCAGAAATTATTAGCTACATTAAATTTCTGATTTGTTGATTCAGGATCAAACAGCACTGTGATAAATTTATTTTGGTTCACAAACTTCTGAGGACTTTAAAAATTATAGAGCAACAAAGAAAAAAAGACAAAAAACTCTAATGCAAATCAACTTATTTCTGATTTTTTTCTTGGTTATACAGGATACACTACATTAAAAATCAAGAGACCTAATGATACCAGTTAATCCCTCAAGGAGAAGGACAAGTGAAATATAGGCAAAAATAGTTAGAATGAGTAATGAGAATCCATAATTTGGATTCACTAAATAGTTTGTCAGTCTTTGCATTTATTCTAAACTTATTTACCCATGGTTTTCATATAAAATGACTTGAACATGAGCAGGTTTGGAACTTTCTAATGATGAGATAGTCCCTATATTGGCCACTGAGCAGGAACATCTCATGACTCAGAGAATATTTAAAATGGCTTAAGCCTACATTTAGAGCTGTTTTCCCTGGTTCTGATGTATTTAAAAAATACATTTCCTCAAACAGCAACCACCATTCCAAAAAAAAAAAAAGGGAAAAAAGTTATACTGGGGAAAGGAAGATGGTGGATTGGGGTAGATGAGATCATCCTTATAGCAATGATAAAGAGAAAGAGTCACTCAATTTTTACTTTATTTCTGCTTTCTCTGCAAAGGAGAAAATCTTTAAATTGGAAAGAACAGAAAAAAGATAACTAGGAAAATGTTGAAAAGTTATTTATTAGTCCTTCATTTATGACTGGGATGTGCCAATATAATAAAAATGATGGAACCACAGTTAATCTAAGAATTTTGCTCTATCAAGCAAATTGCTAATGATATTTTACATATTTAGACAAAATAGCAATAAAAATTTATATCAGGGAACAAAAGACCAAAGATATCAAAATCAACAAAGGGATGAAAGCAGTAATGAAGGGGCTTTGCTCTTCCTGGTTGTCCCATTATATTAAAAAAAAAGATATCAAAACATTCTAACACTGTTTTTAAAATATGTTAATGAATTTAATTAAATAAGTAAACCCAATAAGCAAATGCTTCCTAAAGCCAGACATATGAATAAAAATAAAAGGAAAAGTAGTAGAAAAAATAACTTTGGCAAAAATTCTGGAGAAAAATAAAAAACAATGAGGCATAAAAATTTTATCTTCTAAAATTAAATTCTACGTGAATAAAAAATCTAAATATCTAAAAATTAGTAGTACAAGTTTATTTCTTTAATAACTGGGTATTTGGAAAAACTAAAAGAGGTAAGAAAAATAATTTTGAAATTTTAAAGTTAAACGTCTTTTACATGAACAAAAATCAATTAAACAAAGATACAAAGTAAATATATTAAAGGAATAATGTCACGTTACCTTTATAGGCCTCTGTTTACTCAACTCTAACATTAGTTGAGTGAATTACACACCCTTTGAAGACCCAGCCACATATAAGATTAAAGTCAAGAAAGTGCTGAAATATTTTTATTAAAGAAACATTTATTACAAAACAATATAAATAAAATGTGTAAAACAGTTGAAAAATGGCTTTTACAAATGTAATAGCATATTATTGCTGCATAAGCAATAAGCCATATAAAGATGTCAATGAAAATATAGACATTGAGTTAATTAAGCAGATCTATAACAACTCTTATAGGCAGAATATACAAAATGACTATGATGCTATGAAGGCAATAATACTTCAATCAAATACGAAAGAACCTTCCTTCTGTCATTGAAAAATTGAAAAAATGGAAAATTACATAATTTCTGATTATTCTAATCATTTTATTTCCATTATAATTTTTAGGGGATGCATTTATGGAGTGTTTGTTTGATTTAAGGAAAACTTTCCAGACTACATTTTATTCTACCAAATGAAATTTTGTTCTTGTTGTTGTTGAAAACTATCACCAGTTACCTACCCAGGAAGTACATACCCCTTAAATATTTGAAGCTCATCAGGGAAATTATTTAGTTAAGTACCTATATAATTCTATTGGAAATTATATGTTCTTTATCTTATTTCTAATGTCCAAGATAAACTTTAAAATTTACTTCCTTTCATATTGAAGAGGGGGAATGGGAAGATTTATTGAAAGCCAAAGGGGATAAGAAACATTCTCTCTTTTTATTACTTAGCTGTGTGCTCTGCTGTGTAAATTCTTCTGTTCCTTTTCTCTGTTATCATCTAGGAAATTCTTGATACTTTCATAAAACTTCCATAATAATATGTCTTTCTTTGTGATCTCTTCAAACTCAGTCCCTGAATACTTTTGAAATCATATTGCTGACCACTTGGATATATGTTATCAGGCTAGTCACACTTTTCAGTTTCATGTTTCTTAGTACCATTGCCACTTCACTTATATAATAGATGTAACTTATACAACAGATTCAGTGGATTGGTGAAATTCAAATAGTAACTCCACTATTGTCTTTGATAAGAATATATAACTTTGGGGATGTTGGTCAGTCTTTTTATTTGTTTTTGTCTGCTGACTAGTTATAATTGTAAACATTGCCAAAACACTCATTGTTCAGTAATTCAGTCATATGTGACTCTCTCTGAACCTATGGACTACAGTAAACAATGCCCTTTTATCCTTTACTATCTCTTGAAATTTGCCTGAGTTCATATTCATGGCTTCCATGACAATATATATTCATCTCATCCTCTGCCATTTTCTTTTCGTTTATCTTCAATCTTTCCCAGTATCAGGATCTTTTCCAATGACTTCTGTCTTTTCATCATATGGACAAAGTTTTTAAATTTCAACTTCAGTATTTGACCTTGTAGTGAATAGTCTGAATTAATTTAAGTATTGATCAATTTTATACATTGTTGGTGGAACTGTGAACGGATCCAGTTATTCTGGAGAGCAATTTGGAACTATGCTCAAAAAGTTATCAAACTGTGCAGACCCTTTAACCCAGCAATGTTTCTACTGGGCTTATATCCCAAAGAGATCTTAAAGGA